>ML785804.1:152155-168308 GCA_009831015.1 Picea engelmannii
TTGAGGGTCTTCACTTAAGGCTAGTCAAAATTTTATCTTAGAGGTGTTTTAAATTTAGGTTCAGATTTGAACTAGGCGGCAATTAATTAGGGGAGTCGTCTTATGAATTTCGTCAGGTGTTAAGGTCTTAGGGTCATCTAGGTTTGTCTCAACATCATCAAACAATGCGACGTTCCCTTCAGGACGCACTACGCACTCCAAGGGTGCCACTTGCCTTGTTTCTTTTTGTTGCGCGACGTGCCCTTCAGGATGCACCACGTGCTCCAAGGGTGCCACTCGCCTTGTTTCTTTCTGTTGCACGACGTACCCTTCAGGATGCACCACGTGTTCCAAGGGTGCCACTCGCCGACTTGACGGATTGGTAGACATCTATAACCCCTGGAGTCAACACTCCGCCAGGTGAACTTGTGGAAGACTAAGGGCTCTAAGGAATAAGGCCCCCACCTTATTGCGCATCCCTTAGAATCATCGCGAGCGACTGTCGCAGTCTGCCCTCACGACATCATGGATCCTCTCGAACTAGGTAATCGTTAACCTACAGTTCGAGCCACGACGGGAGTGCTAGTAGGCTGTGGCAGGGCTGTTATCCACACCTCTCCCTCAACCTCTCTAGAAATCATGTGTGGCCCCTTTACTCCATATGTGAGTCTGGTCGGCAAGCTATCGTCAACCTGCATCATCAACCATCATGTCAGATCATGTCAACATCATATCATGAAATCAATAACATATCATCAAAACAAAGCAATATCACCGTAAATGAAACAACCCAAATAGCCCACTCCCTGACTCAATCCAGAGTCCAAGGGAGTTCCACCGATGCCTCTGCATCCTCAAGGTCTGAAACCCTGCACACTCAATGAAACTGAGTCAATATCACTTGTATACAACAATAGTAAAACATCCTATCATCAATCATAACGCATCATCATCAAGGATAAGTGGTTTATCATCATAAAATCCAGATCACTTGCGAGCAAGTGTCCTCAAAGAATAAGTTTTGTCAGTGCGCCAGAGCGGGATGTTACATTACTCTGTGTGCAAGGAACTATCCTTCCAGAGCTTCAGAACTTGAACCTCTAAGGGACTTGTCCCTTGCCTTTTCCCTTCAAAAGGGAATTTTATGCCCTCCTGGAAATCTCGCGCTCAATCACTCCTTTCTGAGCTACAAAGCATTCGAAAAATTTGCGAGTATATTCCTTCGATACTCCTTTCCTCGAACTCGACAAAGAGTTATCTTGGGTGCACTCATTCATTCGCTCGATGCCCTCCTGGAAAATCTCTATAGAATTCTCAGAAATTCTATAAGTGTCTTCTCCTCCTACACTCCCTTTTCATAGAACTCAAAATAGAGCTCTCCTCGTGCACTCCTTCCACTAGCTCGATGCCCTCCTGGCAGAGCTTCAAATAATTCACAGCGATTCTATCTTCTTTCTATGCCCTCCTCTGCCGAGTCTCACCTCCAAGGTGTTCAACAACCTTGAAGCTTCTCCTTGAGTCTAAGACTTCCTCTGGTGCACCCTCCTGGCATGTCTCTATCCGAATTCTGTAGAACTCAGAAGTGCACTCTTGCACTAGCTTACAAAACCCTCAGTATTCTGTCATGCAACCTCTTGCATGAAGATGCAAAGAAACCAGACTTGAAAATCAAAGAAATCTGAATAGATAGGAAAATCTATGTATCTCCTGCAGATGGAATCTAACATACATCTACATCATAAAACAAACACATACATAGAATTCATGAAAGACACATAAACATAGAAATACATATGCAGGAAAAATTGCTCTGTATTAACATAAATGTCTGATTACAATGTGTTTGAGCTCAGACTGCAACATAGTCTCAACTCTCTCCTCTCCTTCCCTTTTCTTTCTACATGCTAGCTATTCAGTCTCGTCTCTGAATAGAAAGAAAAATATCTCTTTACAAAAGGGGGCTCCTCGAGCTCTTCCCTCCAACTCACAAAATCTCATAAATTTTCATTTAATTACATTGAATGGTCCATCTAATCCAAATCGGATCTAGATCCCGATCAGCCTGTCAACCATTAAGGTGACACCAACTACAACATGCTCGAAGGCATGGCTTCGGCTCTATGAGCCTTACAACAATTTATTTCATTTAATTCAAATTTGAAATTTGAAAGTGAGAGGGTTGCACCTCTCCTCTCCATTGAACGCGTGTTGGGTGTGTTGGCTGGCTGGCACTTTATTACGTGGACTGATGCTCCTGCATCAATTTGGGTGATGATGCACCATGAAATTTTTTTGGAATGGGAAAGGTACAAAAAAACAAAAGAATGTAAACCGATGGTTGTTGAAAGAGGTAAGACATATTCCAGATCTAAGGAAAAATCTAATTTCAACAGGGAAGTTGGAAAGTGAAGGATATATATCCATATTTAAAGATAAGGCATGGAAGGTCACCAAAGGATCACTGGTGATATAAAAAGGAGAGAAGGTAGGTACATTGTATTTATGTACTGGTAACACTGATTCTTATATCTCTTTAGCTTCTACAGGAGTGGATACGTCTCTTTGGCATCATAGGCTTGGAGACATGAGTGAGAAAGGGATGTAGATACTTCACAAAAGGAATTTGTTCCCATATCTTAAACAAATTGATTTGGATTTCTGTGAATACTGTGCTTATGGAAAACAAAAGAGAGTCAAATTTCTTAGTGTTGGAAAAGAAAAGAAGAGTGAAAGGTTAGAGATTGTGCATACAGATGTATGGGGACCATATCAGGTATCATCTCTTGGTGGCTCTCATTATTATGTTACTTTTATTGATGATGCAACTATAAAAACTTGGGTTTAATGTATTCGACAAAAAAATGATGTTTTTGACACTTTTAAGAAATGGAAATATTTGGTTGAGAATTAGACAACAAAAAGGTTGAAGTGTCTCAAATAAAAAAAATGGAGGTAAATATTGCATCAAGGATTTTTATGATTACTATTCATACCATGGGATTCGTAGAGATAAAAGAGTTCTAGGAACACCACAATAAAATGGTGTGTCAGAAAGGATGAACATGACAATGATGAAGCATGCAAGGAGTATGAGATTACATGCAGGGTTGCCGTTACAGTTTTGGGAAGATGTTGTAGATATTGTTGTTTACTTGATAAAACTAGGACCTTCAAGTTCATTGGATGGTGGCATTCCATAGGAGGCTTGGACAGGTAAAAATGTAATCTATTCATTTTTGAAGACTTTCGGTTGTGAAGAATTTATCCATATTGATAAAGAAAATAGAAAAAAAGCTTAAGGCAAAATCCAAGAAGTGTACCTTTATTAGATAAAGTGTTAATGATTTTGATTGTCGCTTATGGGATTATGAAAATCAAAAAATCATTAGGATTAGAGATGTCATATTCAATGAGAAGGTCATGTACAAAGGTCAGTTACAGGGAAATAAACAGGAAAATGAGAAACCATAATACACAGTGCTTGATGAGATCACTAAAAAATAAATTCCAAAGGTACCAGAAAATAAAAAAGTACAACAACAAGAGCAACATGTACCTCAAACTCCTACAAGTGTTTTTATAATATCTACCAGGTTAAGTAGATCCCCTGAACGATACTCTCCTTCATTGTATTATTTATTGTTGACTGATTATGGTGAACCAGACTGTTATGAAGAGGCAATGCAGGTAGACACTAAATAGAAGTGGGAGCAAGGAATGAAAGAGGAAATAGATTCCTTGGTAAATAAATAGACTTGGGACTTGGTTTAGTTTCCTGGAGGAAAAAGAGCATTGCATAATAAATGGGTTTATAGGTTAAAGGAAGAAGATGCAGGAAAAAAATGACACAAGGCTAGACTTGTTGTAAATGGGTTTGCACAAAAGAAAGGTATAGATTTTGATGAAACAGTTTATCTTGTTGTTAAGATGACTTCAATTAGGACTATTTTAAGTCTTGTGGAAGTACAATATTTGCATCTTGAATAGTTAGATGTAAAAACAACTTTTTTCCATGGGGATTTGGAGGAAGAGATTTATATGCAGCAACCACAAGGGTATGCAGTCAAATGGAAGGAAAATTTGGTATGCAAGTTTAAGAAGATCTTGTATTTCCTAAAGAAAGCTCCAAGGAAGTGGTATTTTAAGTTTGACAAATTTATGATAGAATAAGGTTATAGTAGATGTCATTCTGATCACTGTGTTTATTTTAAAAGGATAGAAAATGGAAGCTATATTATCTTGCTATTGTATGTAGATGACATGCTTTTTGTAGGGTCTAATATGTAGGATATAAATGTGGTCAAGAAGAAATTAGTTAATTCATTTGCGATGAAGGATTTGGGTGACACAAATAAAATGCTTGGTATGAGAATAACAAGAGTTAGGAAAATATGAAAATTTACATTGTCTCAGGCTCAATACATAGAGAAGGTGTTGGAGACGTTTAGAATGCATAATGAAAAACTAGTTAGTACACCTTTGGCCAACCATTTTAAATTAACTAAGGAAATGTGTCCCAAGGCACAGGAGGAGATAGAATACATGTGTAGGGTCCCTTTTTCATCAACAGTTGGAAGCTTGATGTATGTGAAAAATATGGTCTTGTACAAAGTAGTTGGAAGATCGAATACATGTCTAGGGTCCCTTTTTCATTGCACACAAGAAAGGGAAATTCCTACTGCATAAAGGGTAGTGAATCATGTACTATGCAAGAATAGTACTAATGGAGAATTCTAACTAAGTGCGTAGATTGGGGAATATGATGTGGACAATGTCATTTTTGTTGGCATGTTTACAGGCAAAGTGTGCTTATCATTGATGGAAAGAACAACAATGACGATGACATGTTTACAGGAAAGAACAACAACAACGATTGCATGTTTACAGGAAGAGTGTTCTTGTCATTGATGGCAAGAACAACAATGACGATTGAATATTAGCAACAATGTCGGCAAACAGGAAAGAACAATGATAGCATCAGGAATGACGAGACCATGAGAAATTGATGTCTACAAGCTCAAGAGGATGAGCATAGGGCAGAGAATTGGAGTTTCTAGATATCCAGAGGTTATCATGAAGGAAACAATGAGTGTGCACATGATTCCTTAGAATCCGTGAGTTTGCAGGAGGAATCAAGATCAGGAGGAATAACGTAGAGTTGCACATAGAGCGCAAGTGTGTGAAAGGGTCGAGGTTAACTTCATTTCCAAATCTAAGGAGAGATAGCATTTTCGGAAATGCAGATGAGACCCAAAAGTCATCAGGACTCACAGAAGGATCAAAGGTTGATGCCTTTGACACTTAGAAAATATTCCATGTCGGGATGAAGCGTAAGCTCAGGAGGAGGATCGATAGTGGTCGTTGGATCGAACACTGTGAAGAATCTGGACCGTTAAATCAGAGTCCAAATAGGAGGAACGAGTGCACAGGAGAGGAACAGATCCCATATGTTGGATTTGAGTGCGAAGGACTAGTAGTCATTAGATCCAGTGGATTTGCAAGGAGGATAAGCTCAGGAGGAATACCCGACAACCGTTGGATCATTCTGAAGTGGAAGGATAGGATAAGCAAAGAAGAATGTAGGAGAATGTTGACTCTATGAAGTCTGAGTTTGTAAAGGAGATCACAGTCGTTGGATGGAAGAAGGAATGTGGGTCATTGATCTGACGCAAGCATGAGTTCGGGAATCAGAAGAAGGGAGGTGATCCAAATTTCAACATCACAAAGAGTGAAGTCACGAAATGCGAAATCCCAAAATGCAAAAGGTGATCACATACGTTGATCAAGGAAGGATTATGGGTCATTGATATGATGCAAGGGAAGGTTTGGGAATCGGAATAAGGGAGGTGATCTAACCTCTGACATCATGAAACATGAAGTCTCGATGAAATATGGACCGTCGGATCACATACTGATCTGGGCCATCGATCGAACAAGACCTGAAATGAGAAGTCGCGAAGTCCCGATTCACGAAGGAGAGATCTAGGTTGTCAGATCACTGAAGGTCATGGACCATTGATCTGGCATGATGAAGTTTAGAGTTCAGGAGTTCGAACATAGGAGAAAGGAGGATAGCTAACTCACAAGTTCGTGAAACGATAAGTCCCAGTGGTCACATCAATGATGAATAGGTGCAAGAGCTACAATCGCTAGGCTCTACCTCGGAGTTTTGCAAGTTGGGAGAATCAAGGAAACTCATAGCTGAATACTCGATGTGCGAAGTCTTGAAGCACTTAGAAGCTAGGCATGTGGTCAAAACCACGGTCACATCAACAAAGGTTAAGGGAGGAGCTAGCACGTCGCTAGGCTCCACTTCGGATTTTGTGAGTTGGGAGAATCGAGGCAACTTGCAGCTGAATACCCGATGTGAAAAGTTGTGAAGTGATCAGAAGGTAGGCATGTGGTCACAACCATGGTCACATCAGTGAAGGATAGAGGGAACAAAGCTTGTAGTGCTAGGCTCTTCTTTGGAAATAAAGAGTTGGGAGAGTCGGGGTGAATCGCAACAGAAAATATGAAATGCGAAGTCACGAAGAGTCATATTGGTTGGTGAGTGGTCACCGTCGGTGGTCATGTGAAAGGAAGAGGCTTAGCAAGAAAATCTAGCGCCCACTGTGAAGTTTTCTCAAGAAGGGAAAAGTCGCCAAAGAGATGAGTGCGTAGAGTTGTGCTCTATAACTGCCAGAAAATAGTGATGGTATCTACCAGAGAATTCGAAGAGCTTCAAGGTGATCGCCAGAGGAGGTGAAGAGACTCAAGATAACTACCAGCAGAATGAAGACTCATCATAGAGATAATTGACAGATGGAAGAGTGTCGAAGACTATAACTGTAACAGAGAGGATAAGATCAACTATGACAGAGAAGATGAAGGGTGACACTTCCAGAGAAGGAATAGAATCTTAGGATAAGCCACTGATGATGAAAAGACTCAGTATAACTGCCAAAGAAGATGAAGACTTGAATGTATTATCTCGTAGAGGACTTTGCGTGATAAAAACATGCAGAACAAAGAAGAGTGAGTCTATTTTACTGATAGTTTTGCATGCGGGTAGAAGGAGGTTGTGCAGAGGACCAGAAGAGTATATAAGAGGCACAAAACATAGAATGAAGAGGGTACACAGAGAAAAAAATGCAGCAAAAAAGATGAACAAAGAGGCAGTGGTGCACAGGAGGATAAAAAGCGCAACATAGAGGCATAATTATGCATAAGTCGCAGATGATAGAAGCTAAATAAGGTATTGAGTTGTAACATATCAGATCAGAGGCAGAGAAAAGTAGTATAGTAGAATAGTGATGAGACTGGTAAGCTATTTTAAAAATACTGTATCACGGTAATAAATTTCTGTAATGGATTTTTTATAATTAGGGTGGTAGGGAGGTGCTAGGGAGGACTGTTGTTCTTAGAGTTTCAAGTGGGTGCTTGAACACATGGAGTTGTAGCTTCCATCTGATTGCATCTAGAAAAACCAAGGTGGTAGGGTGGTGCAAGGGAGAACTATTGTTCTCTGTTATACAGGTTGATGTTTGTGTAAATGGAAGTTGTTGCTTCCATCCAGTAGGTGATGGAACACTCAGGGATTTGGTGCTTCCTTCTAGTGGGTGCTAGAGAATCCAGATAGTTGGTTCTCTCAGCAAGTTTCATCTTGTACAGGTTGGTGCCTATGTAACTAGAAGGTGGTGCTTCCATCTAGTTGGTGTTGGAACACAAAGGGAGTTGGTGCTTCCTTCTAGTGGGTTCTAGAGAAACCAGAGAGTTGGTTCTCTCAGCAAGTTGCTGCTTGTAAAACAGAGGTGGTAGCCTCAAAAGGAGTTGGTGCTCATAAGAATGATAATGTACAAAAAATAAATACTACTTATCATATCAAGAAGACGAGGTTTTTTACCTTTATGGGTTTCCTCAGGAATATTTGTCTCTGTATATTTCATGTGTGTGATTGATGTTGAATATTTTATTGCTTACTTCCTTGCTTTATTGTGATCATCATTGATTGTTTTGTAATGAGTTTAAAATGGGCATAATTGTTTAAGCATAGTAACGACTGATTCACCCCCCCCTCTCAATTTTCGAACAATTGGTATCAGAACATGTTCCCTTTATTTAAGGGTAGATCCTAGAGCTTAAACATGACTAGCCATGAAGGAACTTCAGCCAACAAGGTCCCTCTATTCAATAGAACAAACTTTGCCTTCTGGAAAGGTAGGATGAGAACCTACATAATGTAGTTTGGTGCAGATGTCTAGAATGTGGTAGAGACTGGTTATGTAAAGCTAGTTGTACTAGCTTCTAAGGATGACAATCTAGAATTCAGCTTCAACACTAAGGCTATGAATGTTATTCTGAGTGGGGATGCAGAAGAAGAATTTGTAAAAGTTATGCACTTAGAATCTTCTAAAGAAATGTGGGACAAATTCATTAGCAGTTATGAAGGTAATGAGAAGGTAATGGATGCCAAGCTTCAAACCTATAGATTACATTTTGAACAACTAAATATGAAATATGATGAAACTATTGAGAAGTACAAATCCAAGAAATTTGTTAAAAAGAAAAGTTTATGTGTAAACAATGATGAATCTTCAGGAGACACAGATAGTGACTCTTATTGTGAAGATAAGGTTAATGAATTTATGCTTATGGACAAAGAGGATTACGATAATAAAAGCACAGGAAGTAATGTTAATGATGAAGAAGCCATGGTTGACTTGGAAGGAGAACTAGTTAGTTCCCTAGAAGAAATTGTTAGTCTCAGATTTAAGAAGAAAAATAAAAAACAACTACTGATACAGTTCGAGAAAGACAATAAACAACCTGATGAAGACTTTGCCCTGCTAAAAGTGGAATTAGAAGAGAAAATAAAATGGAGGAAATTCTGAAACAACAGTTATCAGAGAAGAAGGCAAGATGTGAAGCCTTGGAAGAAGAGGTAGTAAAAACCAGAAAAGAGATGGAGAAGTTTAAAGCATTGTATGTCCAAAATCTTCCAAGTATTAAAGCCTTAGCAAAACTAAATGAAATTTTGAGAAAACAAATATATCCTTTGTTGAAGACTGGTTTAGGTTATGCAAGTAGTTAAAACAACAAACAACTAGAAAGAAAAGAGCCAATAAAGATGATCAAGTTCCAAGTCAACAGACAATCAGACCATGTGAGTACTCTGTCACCAAAATCTAATAAAGACAAGATGATCCCTGATAAAAACCAAAGATATCAGAAGATGGAGCAACAAATGCCAATAATAAGGCCATCCTTCAGGTACCAAAATTTCTTCCATGGTTACTATTTTTAATGCTCTAATGTTGGTCATAAGATTGCAAATTGTCAAATTAAATTTAGCGACATGCAACTTAGGAGGTCAATAAATAAACAATCTTTTCAACATAGAACTAAACAACCAATGAATAGACAACGTTGCACCAATCTCTTTGACCTATTGCATGATGAGCTCGAATTCTATAACTTTCATAACTTCGGCCACAAAACTGCAAACTGTCATCTGAATAATTACAAAGCAGATCCAAGGATAAATCTCTTAGCTAGAAATTACAGCACATGGAAAAAGAAAGACAGTGAAAAATGTGGTCTAGTACTTTCATCTCAAAAACAAAAAGACCCCTGGAATATAGACAGTGGATGTTCCAAGCACCTGACTGGAGACAAGGATAAGCTTTTGTCTATAAGTAAAAGAAAAATAAGAAATGTGACCTTTGAAAATGATGAACCAGGTAAAATCAAGGGTAAAGGGATGGTTAGTTTTAGTAATGGAAAAGGAGATGCCCATGATGTTCTTCTTGTAGATGGTCTAAAACATAATTTGCTCAGTGTAAGTCAAATGTGTGGCAGAGGTTGTGAAGAGGTGTTCACTTCCAAATATTGTAAGGTAAAGAATGTAAACTCAGGACAAGTGGTGGCTAAAGGCACAAGGACATATAATAATTCATGTGTGATGAAAGAAGATAGAGAAGAGTGTCATCTAAGAAAACATGATGAAAGCTAGTTATGGCATAGGATATTTGGACATCTAAAATTTGACCACTTAATCAAGCTCAAAAAGCTTGAGGCGGTAAAAGATCTTCCAAAATTATCAAATCCACAAAATTCAGCGTGTAAACCCTACCAAGTAGGAAAGAGAACCAGAACACAGTTTAAATCCAAAGATCTCTACTTCAACAGATAAACCACTCCAATTAGTTCATATGGATTTATGTGGACCATAAATACAGGAAGACATAGGGAAGGAAAACTATTTCATGATGATCATTGATGATTACTCCAGAATCACTTGGGTTGCTTGTCTCAAAGGAAAAAATGAAGCATTTGAGAAATTCAAAATATTTAAAGCTTTAATTGAGAATAAACAGGCAATAGGTTAAAGGCAGTAATATCAGACAGAGGAAGAGAATTTATGTCAAGTGATTTCAAGGAATTATGTGATAAACATGGGATCATGAGAGAATACACAATCCTAGGAACTCCACAACAAAATGGAGTAGTTGAGAGGCGAGTATGATGACAAGGCTAATGAAAGCATCTTCTTAGGATATGCTACCAATGGTAAAGGATATAGATGATTTAATAAAAGATTGTATAAATTAGTTGATTGCATTGATTTAAAGGTTGATGAAGGAGTTCCAGTAAGAAAGGTGAGAAATATTGAATCTATTACAGAGGACACAATTGAAGTTGAATATCAACAAGTCCAAGAATCTAGTATTTCATTCCAAGACCAAGATCTTCCCCATAAAATACCATTTTCTAAGAGAGAAGGTCACCAATAAGATTTTTCAAGATCATTACATTCCAACCAGAGAAAAAATTGCAGACATATTTACTAAACCCCTAGCCAAGGCACCATTTGAATATCTCTATCAGAAGCTGGGTGTCATCTCTTCTCTCACCTAGGAGAGTCCATCCTATCAGGGGGATTCTGCGTTGGTTAAATATCTGATACCTCCGAAAAGTACTACAAAAGCTCAGGGGGATCATGTTTTCTTTGACATTGATGTCAAAGGGGGAGAAAAGGTGTGGTCTAGATGCTACAGTTGGATGTCTAAGAAGAAAACTGCAATCCTTCAGGGTTTCCATCAATGCCAAAGGGGGAGATTGTTGGCATGTTTACAGGAAGAGTGTGCTTGTCATTGATGGAAAGAACAACAATGACAATGACATGTTTATAGGAAAGAACAACAACAACAATGGCATTTTTACACGTAGAGTGTGCTTGTCATTTATGGAAAGAACAACAACAATGATGGCATATTGGCAACAATGTCGACAAACATAAAAGAAACAATGATAGAATCGAGAATGACGAGACCATGAGAAATTGATGTCTATAATCTCAAGAGGACAAACACAGGGTAGAGAGTTGGATTTTCTAGATAGCTAGAGGTTATCATGAAGGCAACAAGGAGTGTGCGCAGGATTCCTTAGAATCCGTGAGTTTGTAGAAGGAATCAAGCTAAGGAGGAATAGCGTAGAGTTGCATGCAGAGTGCAAGTGTGCGCCAGGGCTAAGGTTAAATTCATTTCCAAAGCTCAAGAGAGATAGTGTTTTTAGAAATGCAGATGAGACCCAAAAGTCATCAGGACTCACAGAAGGATCAAAGGTTGAGGCCTTTTACACTTAAAAATTCTTCCAAGTTAGGAGGAAGCATAAGCTCTGAAGGAGGAGCAACAATGGCCGTTGGATAAAAAACTATGAAGAATCTGGACTGTTAGATCAGAGTCCAGATAGGAGGAATGAGTGCGCAGGAGAGGAACAGATCCCATAAAATGGATCTGAGCATGAAGGACCAACATCCGTTAGATCGAGTGAATTTGCAAGGATGATAAGATCAGGAGGAATAACCGACAACTATTGGATCATTCTAAAGTGGAAGGATAGGATAAGAAAAGAAGAACGCAGGAGAGAACTGACTCTACAAAGTCTGATTTCATGAAGGAGATCACAACCATTGGATGGAACAAGGATTGTGGGCCATTGATATGATGCAAGTGCGAGTTTGGGAATCGGAAGAAGGGAGGTGAGCCAACTTTTGACATCACAAAGAGCGAAGTTGCAAAACATGAAATCCCAAAATGCAGAAGGTGATCACAATCGTTGATCGAGGAAGGATTGTGGGTCATTGATCTGATGCAAGCACGAGTTTGGGAATCAGAATAAGGGAGGTGATATAACCTTCGACATCGTGAAATGTGAAGTCTCGACGAAATTTGGACCATCGGATCACAGACTGATCTAGGCCATCGATCAGACAAGAGCTTAAATGCGAAGTCACGAAGTCCTGATTCATGAAGGAGAGATCTGGGCCATCAGATCACTAAAGGTCATGGACCGTTGATCTGGCACGACAGATTTTAGAGTTCAGGAGTTTAGATATCGTGGAAAGGAGGAGAGCTAACTCACAAGTTCATGAAACGTGAAGTCCCAAAGTGCTTGGTCCCAAGTCACAACCAGTGGTCACATTAGCAGAGAATATGGGAAGGAGATAGCGTCGCTAGGATCTACCTTGGAGTTTCATGAGTTGGGAGAATTGAGGAAACTCATAGATGAATACCCGATGTGTGAAGTAGCAAAGCGCTCAGAAGCTAGGCCTGTGGTCACAACCATGGTCATATCAGCGAAGGTTAAGAGAGGAGCTAGCACGTTGCTAGGATCCACTTCATATTTCACAAGTTGGGAGAATTGAGGCAACTCACAACTGAATACCCAATGTGCAAAGTAGGGAAGCGCTCAGAAGCTAGGCCTATGGTCACAACCATGGTCACATCAGCGAAGGATAAAGGGAACAAATCTAGCAGTGATAGGATCTTCTTTGGAAATCGAGAGTTGGGAGATTCGGGGTGACTCGCAGTAGAAAATATGAAATGCAAAGTTGGAAGAGTCATCTTGGTTGGTGAGTGGTCACTGTTGATGGTCATGTGAAAGGAAGAGGCTTAGAAAGAAAATCTAGCACCGAATTTGAAGTTTTCTCAGGAAGGGAAAAGTCACCAAAGGGATGAGCATGCAGAGGTTCTCTCTGTAACTACCAGAACATACTGATGGTATCTGCCAAAGAATTCGAAGAGCTTCAGGGTGATCGCTAGAGGAGCTGAAGAGTCTCGAGATAACTACTAGTTGAATGAAGACTAATCATAGAGACACTTGACAGATGGAAGAGTGTCGAAGACTGTAACTGTAACATATAGGATAAGATCAACTATGAAAGAGAAGACAAAGGGTCGCACTGTTAGAGAAGGAAAAAAATCTTAGGATAAGCCACTGATGATGAACAGACTCAGTATAATCGCCAAATAAGACGAAGAGTTGCATGGATTAGCTCGTAGAGGACTTGGCATGATAAAGACATGCAAAACAGAGAAGAGTGAGTCCCTTTTACTGATAGTTTTTCATGCGGGTAGAAGGAGGTTGTGCAGAGGATCAAAAGAGTATATAAGAGGCACAATGCATAGAATGAAGAGGGTGCACAGAGCAATAAATGCAACAAAAAATATGAACAGAGAGGCAATGGTGCACAAGAGGAGAAAAAGAACAACATAGAAGAAGAAATATGCATAATTCACAGAGGATAGAAGCTGAGGAAGGTATTGAGCTATAATAGATCAGATCAGAGGCAGAGAAGAGCAGTATAGTAGAACAATTATGAGATTGGTAAGCCATTTGAAAAATATTGTATCACTATAATAAATTTTTGTAACAATTTTTTTATAGTCAGGGTGGTAGGGAGGTGATAAGGAGGATTGTTGTCCTCAGAGTTTCAAGTGGTTGCTTGAACACAGGGAGTTGTAGCTTCCATCTATTTGTATATAGAAAAACCATGGTGGTAGGGTGGTGCAAGGGAGAACTATTGTTCTATGTTATACATTTTGGTGCCTGTGCAACTGGAAGTTGATGTTTCCATCCAGTAGGTGTTGGAACACTCAGGGAGTTGGTTCTTACTTATAGTGGGTGATATATAATCAAGAGAGTTGGTTCTTTGAGGAAGTTGCATCTTGTACAGGTTGGTGCCTATGTAACTGGAAGTTGGTGCTTCCATCCAGTTGGTGTTGGAACACAAAGGGAGTTGGTTCTTCCTTCTAGTGGGTGCTAGATAAACGTGAGAGTTGGTGATATCAACAAGTTGTTTCTTGTAAAACAAAGGTGTTAGCCTCAAAAGGAGTTGGTGCTTATAAGAATGATAATGCATAGAAAATAAAGACTACTTATCATATCAAGAAGAAGAGGTTTTTTCCCTTTATGGATTTCCTCAGAAATATCTATCTCTGTATATTTCATGTGTGTGATTGATGTTGAATATTCTATTTCTTACTTCCCCACCTTATTGTGATCATCATTGAGTGTTTTGTAATGAGTTTAAAATGGGAATAATTGTTTAAGCACAATAACAACTAATTCACCCCCCCTCTCAGTTGTCAACAATTTTAGACTTGGGTTCTAATGTAAATGTGTTACCAAAACAAGCATGGGAGATGATAGGGAAACCCAATATAATTTGGTATCCTATCTAGTTAATATTGGAAAATTATCACAAGATCGTACCAATTAGCTGATTGACAGGAATACATGTGAATATAGATGGGGCACACAGTATAAAATATTTCAAATTCATCGAGATCATGGATGTTAGCCAACCATATCCAACACTAATGGGGTTAGAGTGGGCCTTTGACAATCAAGAAATTATTAATTTAAAGAGGAGGGAAATGATCTTTGAAGTAGGGGACTTAAAGGTTACCATGCCAATGGATTCGAAAAAAGGAAAGAGGTACACAGAGCCAGTAAAAGAGCTTCAAGTTGACAACCTGTATAATATGACCACATGAATGGAGGACTACGTTAACCCCAGTGCATATGGTGCACTAAGTTGGAGAAGCATTAGCTCATGTGTGTTGGTCTCAGAGGAAGGTCTAGAAAATTGGAAGCATAGGATGCATGAATTTTCCATGAGACGGTGTGCTTGTATCACTCGAGCATTGTGCTGGATTGGGAAGGAGTTATGCGATCCACCCAAGTATGATGGGTTGACAGACCTAGAAATTTTTGTATAGATGTTTCAGTTGTAGATACTAGAAGAAAAAATACTATTGGCGTTAGATGTTGTCTTGAAGGCCACTCTAGCCAGATGTTGGGTTGCACACAAAGAAGGAATAACAGATTGGCAAAAATGTAGAAGATTGATGCAAGTTAGATTCAGTACTGGGGTGGAGTATATTGCGCAGAAGTATACAGAGGTAGGTGATCCAACAGATCATGTGGAGCCGTGAAACAACATATGGAGTTCGATACAGAAGGAGGAATGGATGCACACGTTTATACATATATTGGATACAATTCCTAAGAATTGGTACATGGAACTAGAAAAGCGTAGACAAACAATGCATTGGAACCAACTAATTAAAAGGTTCAAGGTAACATTTACTTTTGAGAATGTATATCCATTATTGGATGCAGTTTTGGAGGCTATGATAACCATGATATTTTTAGAAGAGGGGACGATGGATGTGTGTAGTGTGCGTAGAGATTATATGATTGTTCATGAATTACTGGAATGTTATAATGCTGCTAGAGAAGATCAGGATGAGGAAGACCCCATAAATATACAAGTACCTGAGAATGAGGGGGAACACATAGTAGAAGGACCGGAGCTTGAATCTACTATTTATGGAAAACCATTAAAGACAAAGAAGGAAAATATTGGGATGAAAGAAAACCCAAAGTTCGTGCAAATAGGAAATTACTGGAATGATGAAATCATGGAGAAGATTGCAGATTTACTGCATGAGTATCAACATATATTCCCAACCACATTCTCGGAGATGAAGGGGATGGATGGTGTGTTAGGAGAAATGACGATATCACTGGAACTAGGGGATAAACCAGTAAGACAGAGACCCTACATGATTAATTCAAAAAACAAAGAGAAGGTAAAGGCATAGATAGAACAAATGTTAGAAGCTGGAATCATTCAACCAGTCAAGGATTCAGAATGAATAAGTCCAATGGTGGTGTAATATAAGAAAACAAGGGGAATTTGTTGATACTGAGAGGGGGGTGAATCAGTATCAAGTACAATTTAAAAACCTTTTTCAACTTATACTTAAACCATTCAATTATATCCAATGAGAAATGAACAATAGTATAAGAGTTACACCAATACACCACAATACACCATGCA
>ML785804.1:174748-190714 GCA_009831015.1 Picea engelmannii
ATGAGAAACTTGACAGGTCCAAGAAGGTTCAGAGTCCAGCATATACAGCAGCGGTGGAGTTGTTGAGATCAGTCTCCAAGTGGGAGATTGTTGGTTGTGGAGCCTGATTATCTTCCTGATTCAGAGGTCCTTTCTTTTAGCTGTGTTTATACCCCATGAAGTATTTACAACCCAGAAGTATGTACACTCTTCCATGCGGGGGAGTGCAGAGGGGGGGTACCCCCTTTGCGGGGTCCAGGGGGTCCATCCCCCCGGCTGGGGGGTCTGGGGGCAAGCGGGCCCCCAGTGGGGGTTCGCGGGCGAAGCCCCCGAAGCAAAAATTTCCTTGTAAAAGTATATTGTAATTTCATTGTAAATCTGGACCGTTCATTATAAGGTCGCAGATCTAACGGTAGAGATTATGTTAGGGTTTTTTGCCCTAGAAGGAAACCCTCTTTTATGAGGGAAATGTATTACAGCTATGGATGATGGTGAATATTGTATTCTGAGAGAGGAGACTGTGAGAGAAAGAAGAGGAAGTTACAACGGGTTTTGTTGTAGGTTGTATCCCTTCATTTTCTGGATAATAATAAAGGAAGGACCTAGCAATTTCTCTGGTGGACGTAGCCCACACTGGGTGAACCACGTAAATCTGTGTCTCTCTTGTATTGTGTGTCTTCTGTGTTTAGTTTCTGCATTTGTTTTATTTTATTTCTCCGCGGTCCTATTTTTCTAACACTTTCTTATTTTGTAATTATTTTCTTTAATTATATTCAGGGCCTACATGTACTTCCTTTTTCAATTCACTTTGTCATCTTCAAAAATTCATTTCTCCTCAACCATGAGGATCCATGTGACATGCCACATACCACCGGAAATAGCATGATGTATACTATCCATTCATTGGTGTTGTATATGCAGGTGCATTTTCCTTCATGTCCAAATACCTTTATCAATCTTGTGGTCCAAAACCCATGACTAGGGTTGACATCAATGAGAACAATCAATCTTCCAACAAAATTGAGATCTGTGTAGATGTAAGGAAGATAAATGATGCATCTCTACATGATCCATTTCCAACACCTTTCACAGATGAAGTGATAGATAATGTATGAGGCTAGGAGGCCTATTCTTTCACAAATGGATTTTTCAAGATATCACCATATTAAGATTGTGCAAGAGAATAGATATAAGAATACCTTTGCAAAAAAATGGGGAAGTTATTAGTACATAGTGATGCCTTTTGGGATAATGAATGCACCTATATTTTTTTCAAGAGTAGTTGTCGCAGCCTTTAAGGAGTTTATTCATAAGTTCCTCGAAGTTTACTTAGATGTCCGAACTATGCTTAGTCTATTGAAGGATAATATAGAAGTACTTAGGCTAATTTTGGATATGTGTATACAGTGTCATATTTCACTGAATTTGAAGAAATGTATTTTCGACACACCTTTTGGAATTCTGTTGGGTCATGTGGTATGTAAGAAGTACTTATTAGTGGATCCTTCCAAGATTTCAATGATTTTGGACTTACAACCACCTACATCAGTTAGACAATTGAGAGCAACATTAGTTCATACAAGATACTATAGGAATTTAATCAAGGGGTATGCGTATATTACAACACCCATGGAAAATTTGCTGAAGAAATAAGCTAAATTTTAGTGGAATAAGGATCGTCAGAAAGTTATGGATACATTAAAGAAGAAGCTAGTAACTGCACCGATTTTGATATTCCCAGATTGGAAGAAGGAATTTGATGTTCATGTGGATGCATCATCTATATCCTTAGGATAAGTATTATCTCAGCCAAGAGAAGGAGACATGGACCATCCAATTTCATTTGCAAGAAGGAAGCTGTCAATAATAGAAAACAATTACACTACGACAAAACGTGAAGGATTGGAAATGGTATATGCGTTGCAGAAGTTTAGACATTATTTTTTAGGTTCTCATTTTAAGATGTATACAAACCATTATGCACTAAGATACTTAGTGAACAAGCCATTTTTTGGGGGACGAATATGCAAATTGTTGTTGTTGTTTTAGGAATATGATTTTGATTTTGTATTCAAACCAAGGAAGTTGAATGCAGGACCATATCAATTTTCACACATATTATCAGGAGAAGATGTGGGGAATCTAGATGACAGTTTGTTGGACACATAGTTATTTGCAGTTAAAATGGTGGACAACTACTTCGCGGACATTGTGCAATTTTTAAGTACAAATGGCTCCATATAACATGATAGTGGAATAAAAGAAACAAGTAGTGGTTAAAGAAGAAGAAAACCATATAATTGCAGGAAACTTATACAAGTTAGGTGCAGATGGAATATTAAGAAGATGTGTCTTAGAGAATGGAAGGCCAATGATACTCTCATAAGTGCATGAAGTTATTGTAGGAGGACACTATGAAGGTAAAGTGACCACATAGAATATTTTGTGTGCAGGGCTCTGTTGTCCCACACTTCACAAGAATGCTAAAGAATGCTATCAATCATGTGATGTTTCTCAAAGGGTGGGAAATGCATCCAAAAGCGCCGAATTTCCTTTGAATCCACAGGTTATGCTACAGGCATTTGATAAATGGGCGATATTTTTTTTGGTCCAGTCAATTCACCAATGAGAATATTAAGAGATAGATATATAATTACTACGATAGAGTACTTAACCAGATGGGAAGAAGCAACACCAGTCATGGACTACACCGTGAAGAATCTTGTCTGATTTCTATTTGAGAATGTAGTTACATGATTTGGATGCTCGCACATCCTATTAAGTGATCAGGGGTCACACTTACTGAATAATACGATTGCAACATTGAATGAGGAATTCCAATTTCATCACTATAGAAGCACATCATATCACGCTCAAGCTAATGGAATATTAGAAGTCTTTAATAAAATTCTAGAGAATGCAATGAAAAATATTTGAAATGTAGGGAGAGATGATTGGGACTTAAGGGTTCCTGCAGTATTATGGGAATATATGACTACAAGAAAAAAATTGATAGGACAAAAACCTTTCAGGCTAGTCTATGGGAAAGAAGTAGTAATGTATAAGGAGTTTATTGTGCCTAGCCTATGCGTTGCAGTGATCACCGATCTTTTGGACTCTGGTGAAGTAGAGGAAATATTGTCACAATTGTTATAGCTTGAAGAAGACCGATTTGTCATAGGATTCCATTAGTGAGTTCAGAAGGCACGAGAGAAAGCATGGCATGATCGACATATCAAGAATTTGTTTTTCCAAGTGGGATAATTAGTACTATTATATGACAACAAGTTCATGCAACACTCAGGGAAGTTTAAGATGCATTGGTTAGGTCCATATGTGATCAAGTATGTGACAAAAGTGGGTGATATGTAGCTAGAAACGTTGAATGGAGAAATCTTGGGAGGATTGGTGAATGAAAGTTGGTTGAAACTCTATAGAGATGGCCAACCAACTCCACATTAATCTAAGTTGTGCAAGAGAACACATTGTATCATGGTAGGACAAAGCCAAAAAAATAAATAAAAAGTGGAAAAAGAAAAAGAAAAAAAAGTAATAGAGTAAAGGCATCAAAACACTAGGAAGGAAGGGGGTGTATACACGTACACATAAGAAGTGAGTGTCGCACAAAGTGATAACACTATGTTAAACATGTAGAAATGTAGACTGTGTAGTGAACGAGAAAGGAAGTCATAACAACTGCACAGATTGGGACCAAAAAGACCGTTGAAAGAATTAAAAAGGGAAGAAACGACGATTAAAAAGTGTTAATGACAAGTCATAAAGATGTCGCATAGCCATAAATGGAAAAATCCATTGGGAATCATGATAGACTGGTGGTACAAGGAAAATATCCAATGGAAGATATGGCAATAAAGCAACATTAAATCATGTATTCATCACACCATTGGCGGAGTATATAGTTAATCCAGGCGTGAAAGGAAATGGACAACTGTCAAAGGGGCACAAAATATGCATAGGGTGAACAATCATTTTTCATTTCCACTTGTACTTGCATGTGAGATCCGAGAACCACATTAAAGAGTTGAGGAAAAAAAACAGAGCTGAAGAAGCTGTCACTAGTAACCATTTTATGAAAATGGCACCACCAAAAGAAACAACACACATACCAAAGAAATCCCAAACAAACACACAAATATTAGAACTAGAGGTTGAGGAGACTCCATGATCATCATCATCGGAGCCGAGGTTTCCCCGAGACTACATTCCACCAAGGAAGGATGATGCTCCACCAACGACATTGTATAAGACTATTAATTACGAATTGGTGATGCTTGACATCCAATACGGGGTCATCATTGATGAATATGTGATGAGGAAGGTGTCGTAGCTCAAATATGCATACCATGATATCACAAACACATCGAAGTTCCCTGAACTTGCATCGAACTAGTATTTGGAACTGATAATAAGCCTAGCAATGAACTAGAGCATACATGCGGATAAGGTATGGGATAGAGGATTGGAGAGAACATGAATACTCAACTTGTTCAACATCCAATAATTTGGAAGTAGCAACGAGGTAAATGCATGTGTTAATCTGCTCCTAACTTTTGTGCATGACGATTATTTGTGGATGGATAGGCCAATATCCATAGATACAGACTTGATTGTGAGGATCATAGGCTTGTTGTTGCAGGGGAAAGATCCTACCCTGCTATTTTTTGACAAAAAGAATGACATAACGTTATCAGAGGCCATGAGATAGAAGTTTCACATAGTTAGAGGGGTGCACAGGTTGGATGTGAAGAGCATATGCGACCCAAATATCATACTTGCGATGTAGGAACTAGCATGTAATTTTATACAGAAATGTAGGAAATATCAAGTGCCAACATGAGTATTAGTTGCAGTGGAGAAGTGTCTCGAAGGGGTCTTGATGATTTGGGTTCCATTCTTATTAAACCAATTCCTTCTCGACTACACAAAATCCCAGGATAGAGGCATGTAGTTACACTATACATGGTTGTTAATCTTTCTTTCATTCACAACATGGTAGGAGACAGAGGATGCACAGTTCTTGGGTCTCAGAGGGAAGCCATGCCTATCAACTAAGTATCATAAATTATGGTACATGAATAACAAACAACGATATATAGACACCAACATGGAGTTTTTTTTGTATGGTGAAAGGATTAGGATGTGGATCAAGGATACACCACACATTTCACCACAACTGGGAGAGGCGTATGCCCCGATTGTGTATTTCTAGGTAGACCGCCACCATATCTATGTACAAGAAAAGAAGGACCCAAGATAGGAATGGGTCTAGATGAAGTACAAGGTTAATGAAGAAGACATCCAATTGATCATGTAGGATTAGGATATAGATTGGAAGGTTCTTGAGAAAAAAATGTAGATGGAGAAATTGGACAATGAAGAATAAGAAAATGGAAATGATCAAGGAAGTGGTAAGGGAAATAGTTAAGGTAATGACATATATAACGCGAAAAAAACAATACCACAACTACACAACGTGCAACAGAGTGTCCTGAAAGTAGGAGAGAAAATAAAAGACAAGGGTAAGGGGTCAGCCACATCTGCACGCAATAATATTAAAGAACACAGAAAATAAACCATCTATACCTTGACCGATGATGACATGGACAGGATCGGGTACCAAGTAAGTGACGCCATGAAGGAGGAAGTTTAGCAGGTGTCACAACTACAAGAAGAGATAAAAAAGAAGCTACAAGAGCAGTTGACTGCATTACAAAAGTGGTTGGAGGTAGTGAGCATCGCACCAGAGAGAAGATCTAATAAAGGCCAACCAACAAGCACGATTGAAGAAGCAGGTAAAACCACTTATTTCCTGTCAAAGATAGAAACAGGGCACACATTTTTTTAGAGCTCGTCAGATGCAATTGAGTTCCCCATGCAAGAAATGAATGAGTAGGTGTGAGAACTAATTCGTTTGGACTTATTCATTTTACATATGCTGATAATAGTACTATAGGGCTTGTAGACAGGAATCATGCATGAAATATGGTTTTGTGTAGAGAAAACATCAAGAGAATTGACTAAGGAAATGAAAGACAAGGTTGCACTGCAACAAGATTATACAACGAATTTACATGAGAAGAGCACAATTAAGGAAAAAGATGAAAGGACATTAAAGGATAAGAGTGATGTTGAGGAAAAGGATGAGAGAATACAAAAAGAAAAGGATGAAGTTGAGAAATAGGTATAAAGAATACACCAAGCCATTCAAAAAATCTAGAAGGAGATCCCATAGGTGCCAATGGCAGTAGAAACCACACTTGTAGAACAAGTCTAAAAAATTAGTGAAGTCATCAAAGGCTTCTGCATCAGGATCAAAGACTTGGAATCACACACCATACCAAGAACACCACCTAAGGAAAAAGAGAAAAGGGAAAGGACAACGACAACCTAAGTGGTAAATATTAAGAATCTAAATCAAGAATCCGAGACTTTGTGATGAGAGCATGCAGATTTGGACACAACTCATGATGAATCTAGAGATGAAGGAACTCGAGGAAAGAGTAAGAAGCACACAGGAGAAGGACCATAAATAAAATGAAAACATAAATACTTTTCCACCCGATGAATGTATGAAGACCATCTTGGAAAATAGACAATTATACAATGAGATAGAGAAGATGAGGGTAGAATAGAAGACTATTGTGTAGATATTGGAACCCCTATAGGACAAAGCACTCAAGGTAATAAGGGAATTGGAAGTGGTGCAGGGTATCATAAAGAAAGAAGAGAAATAATGCAAAGAGAAACTCACGACCCTGACTATGTAGGTCATAGAGGAATTTTGGAAAAATATCAAAGGTAGAGAAAGAAGTCACGAAAGAAAGAGAAACCCTCCAAAATTTCATGGAGGTGTTGAGAAGCATGATGCAACAGGCCTGAGTGGCTCGAGATGATCCACATTTGAGTGTTAGGGTCATGTTGGACATGCATTTCGAAGAACTAAGTGTTGAGGGTTCTTTCAAAAGAATGAAGGACAACAGTTTGACGTGCAGAAGCATATAGACACGAAAAAGAAGGAAGAACAACAATCAAGAAAGGAAAGAAAACATGTATGCATGAAAGAAGGAAACACACACACAAACCATGAGTTGTAATGATTCATCATGAGTTTTCATATGGTTTTTGGATAAGCAAGTAGGATTTTGAGCCCTAAATTCCATGTATTAATATGTAATGGGTCAGGCATAATAGGTTGTTGGTTGGTTGGTTGTGGATTGCGAGAGAATAGAATCAGAGAGAGTCTATGTCTGAGGGTTTAGGGAGATGTTGTATAGAGAGGCTTGCACTGCAGAGTGAATAGGGAGGATGGGGAATGATATTATGATGTATCTATTGTAGTGTAGTGTGCAAGCCTGAGATGATTGTATAAATAATAATAAATAAGCCAATTGTTGTAGACGTAGCCCAAGGATTGGGTGAACCACGTTAAATTATATGTCTCCATGTGTTGTGTTCATGATATTTCTTATGGATAATATGTTTATGAATGTTAGAGTTGAGTTGTTTTCTATATGATTGTTGCGTAGTAACAAAGAAGGCTCAATGAATGGTTTATGTTGCAATCTATGTTATACTAGTACTACATAACTGAACTTATGAATTAATCAAGGAATAACAGACCCAAAATATTGTGCACAAGGTATATAACTAAAAATGAACATATTGATGGCCTCACATCTCCTCATCTCTGCGGAAACTTGGTTCCTGTAGTCCTAGTAGATACCTTGGGTGAGAATTCACCTGCATGCAGGTGATTTCGTAAGGGATGGTATCTGAAGGGTTTTGTTGGTTAGATAACTTGAACCTAGGGTATTATAATTGTGTGCCAACACTGGGAAGTCCTTCAAAGGTAGTTTTTCAAAGACCTCTTATTCTTAGGTAAGTCATGTGAAATCACTCTAGCTTTGCAATAGATCAGGCACATTCTTTTTAATGATGAAATTTAACCTATACATCCTCCCACCATTTTTTCTAAAAAATAATTCCTCCTTCATCATAGCCTTTACCTCTCTCCTGCATGAACACCTTTGAATTGTAGTAAAATTGATGAATACCCAAGAGACCCTGAAGGCCTATAAGATCTTAGGCATTTGACCTTTAAAGAATCAGAAGGAACTAGATTTGTGCATGACACTAAGTTGGATGATGTTAATAGTTCTTATTATCAACCCCTGAAGTTGTGAAAAATAAACATAGGGAGTGAGGAACACCCTAAGCTATCTTCCATAGGGGATTATTGAGATGAGTAGACCGTGACTGAAATACAGGCTCTATTACAAGAATATGAGGACCTATTCCCTACAATATTTTCATAACTAAAAGGTATTAAGGGAGATCTAGAGGAGATGAAGATCGAGTTAAATCCTAACTCAAGACAAATTAAACATAGACCATACCATCTGAACCCCAGAGTCAAAGAGAAAGTGAAGAAGGAGATTGATAGGATGTTGGCAGCTAGGATGATTTTCCCTATCGATAAGGCTGAATGGATCATTCTTATCGTCATACAAACTGAGAAAGGTACGAATGATATATGATTTTCTGTGGACTATTTAATCTTGAACGTTGATTGTGTACATGACCCATTTCCTACCCCCTTTAGTGATGAGGTATTGGATCAAGTAGTGGGAAATGAAGCATATTCCTTTACAAATGTTTTTTTCAGATACCATCATGTTCAAATTGTCAAAGAAGACAAGAAAAATACTACCTTAACTAATAATTGGGATCATTTTCCTGTAATGTTATGCCTTTTGGACTCAAGAATTCCCCAATAGTGTTCTCTCGGAAAGTGATCACAACATTCTACGATTTCATTCATAAGTTTCTTGAGGTATACCCCGGTGATTGGTTTGTGTACAATGTACTCAAGGATCATATTGGGATATAACAATTGATGTTGGATCGCTGCAAACAACTACATATTTCCCTTAATATGAGAAAACATATTTTTGGTGTACCCTTTGGGAATATACTAGGACATATAGTTTGTAGGGAAGGAGTGCTAGTCAATCCTGTGAAAGTTGTAGTAATTCTCAATATGCCTCCTCCTACCATTTTCAAAGAGTTGTAGACTACATTGGGCCATACTAGATACTATCGTAGGTTTGTTAGGAATTATGCAAGTGTAACCACACATTTGGAACAAATAATAAATAAATCTGAAGAATTTTGTTGGAATTAGGACTGTGATAAAGTGTTCGACCTTCTCAAAGAGAATTTAAGTACTGTACCTATTTTAACTTATCCTAACTAGAAAATTGAGTTCAATGTGCAATTTGACACCTTTGAAATTGCATTGGGTGTTATCCTGGCACAACTAGGGGGTGGAAATCTAGATCATCCTATCTACTTTTCCAGAAAAAATATTTCCCAGGCTAAGCACAACTACACTACAACTAAAAGGGAAGGTTTGGAAATGGCTTATGATTTACAAAAGTTTAGAAATTATTTTTTAGGAAATCATTTTAAGTTTTTTACTGATCATTCTTCTTTGAAGTATCTAGTTAACAAACTTATGTTAGAAGGTTGAATTTGTAGATGGTTGTTTTTATTCTAGGAGTTTTCTATTGAAGTCTTTGTCAATCCTAGTAAACTAAATGTTGGGCCAGATCAATTGTATTGATTAGAGTTAGGAGAAAGTGGAAAACCTGTAGATGAATAGCTCCCAGATGAAGATCTGTTCCATATTGAGGCTATTCCTGATTATCTATCGAACATTTCCCTATTCCCGATTATCTATCAAACATTGCAATAGATTATCAACTAATTGCAAGCCAACTATACAAATTGGGATTGTATAGTATCTTAAGACGTTGTGTACTTAATCATGAATGACCTGATATTTTATGGGAGTGTCATAGTGGAGTTGCAGGAGGACATGTAAGGGGAAAGGAAAACGCTAGAAATATCTTATAGGTAGGATTATGGTGGCCTACACTGTTTAAATATGCAAATTCCTATGCCCCAGAATGTGATGTATGTTAGTGAGTGGGAAAACCATCACGCAATTATGAGTTTACTTTACACCCTATTCACACACTGTAAGCCTTTGAAAAATGGGTTGTTGATTTAATTGGTCCAATAAATACCCTTGAAAATAATTCAAAGGCACGATACATCATCATTGCAATGGACTAATTGAATCGATGGGCTGAAGCGAAATCTATTTGAGATTGATATACAACCACAACAACATGATTTATTTTTGAGAATATCCTTACCAGGATTGGTTTTCCTTGGATCTTGACTAGTGATCAAGGAGCCCATTTTGTTAGTGATAATATCACGACCCTTACTAGAGAATTTATGATTCAACATCATAATATTAGTCCCTACCATCCGCAGGCTAAAGGTATAGTGGAATAATTTAATAAAATCTTGGAGATGGGATTGACTAAATTCTGTTGCACAAATTAGGATGATTGGAATAAGTGAGTTCTAGATGTGTTATGGGCATACAAGACTAACATGACGAGATTAAATAGGTATACCCCATTTCAATTAGTATATGGAAGAGAAGAAGTAGTGTCACCTGAATTTCTTGCCCCAAGTTTATTCATTGTGCAAGATACTAAGATGAAAAATGATGAATCTATTGCTGCACAGGTTGAGGAACTGAGGGAACCTGACGAGGCTAGATTCTTAGAAGAATTCCATTCAACTGTGGATAAATATAGATGAAAGGAATGGAATGACTAACATATAAATCATAATTCATTTTCGCAAGGTGACCTAGTCCTCTTATATGAAAGAAATGATCATAAACGTTCAGGGAAGATTTAAGTGCATTGGATTGGAACTTTTATAGTTGCAAAACTTTGTGACTCTACATTTGTTAGATTAACACAACTTGATGGAATTCTTCGACCAGGATGGTTGAATTGCACACTCCTAAATCCCTACCATTATTCTTCATAAATTAAGTTTCATTCCGCTCCTATCTCTGGGAGTGAGTTTCATAGGTAGGATTTCCTATTCTGTCTCTGTTTTCCTCTCTTTCAATAAAATGGTGATGTGTCTAGCTCTCACCCATCCTAGAAGTATAGTAGTTCTTTCCACGTTGTCCAACCCATATATATCCTTTGTGGTCGGGGAGGTCTCAATCAAATCTTTCTGTATCAAGCATAATTTGTGTTCCAGTTTTGTGCCCTACCTTTGTCCTTTAAGACGTTAAATGGTGTTGGTACTTTTTTCGTCTGTCATATTATCATTACCAATCTTCCTCATTTAAGAATGACAAACTCTCATTCCTTTTCCAATCAATTGTTAGTTCAGCCCTTACTTTCCCACTTAGCTCATGACCTCGTTACCAGTTTTCCATTCATAGGCTTAATTACCCAAATCCCCCTTGGATTTATCCGCATTTGGGGGTCATCTTTGATGTTAAGGCTGAGTTATTTCTACATTTTCTCTCTTAATGCATGTCGAGAACATCACTTCCTGCATTGTTCTTATACAATCCCCATTTCACGACGACCCAACAATTATTGTGTTTTCATCCAGTTACTTGTATATTCACTCTTGGACCCTTTTGAGCACCATGTAATCCCGCATCCACGAATTCCCCCCCAGTGTTATTTGTTTACCAATATTGACCTATTGCAATGGTTTTCACAACTTGTCAGGGGGGCCCCTCAAAATCATTGTTCCAGTGGAGTTTATTGATCCACAAGTCACTATTCAAGGAGATCTGTATGGGAAGGTCAAACAAACCAGGTTGGAGGACCTCAATTTTATCGATGCTACAAAATTCCCACACATGGCTACCAATGATTTCATGGATTGCACTACATTTCTCGATGAAGAGTTCCAATAGTAGTGGAATACTAACTACATTCCCTTGCGGGATTCCACTTTGTTGTTTCTCTACGGCCTTCCTGTCTTTGGTACTTTCAGAGAAGCTAGACGATGCACCAAATTTATGATCAACAAAGTGCACAAAAGTACCCTTTGGTTATACCATGGGTACCCAATCACCGTGGAGGAAATCCATATTCTCACTGGGTTGTACATGTAGGGCCAAGATTTCACCAAAGGATTCTAAGGCTCTGGGAAGCATGGTAATAATAAGGGGGAACTAAGCCTCTATGAAAAATATGGTACATGCCGCAGAGGCTGAGGAGCACACATTGCACTGATTAATGACAAGAAAGTCTACATGGCTTACTATTTGATTGCGGGGAAGGTGATGCAAAAGTACACAAAGGGAGAGTGTACCCTGGAAGTCATCATAGTGGTGGAGTTCAACAAGAATGGAACACCTCTAAATTGGTGAAAATACCTGCTCACCGAGTTGTTACAGGATTGTGAAGATGTGCATGAATGATACTTCATTTTCATCTATGGATACTTGCTAGTTTCCTTCACCATGTAGAAGTGGAAGCTGCCGAGGGGGCGCAGTATCACTTGCAATGTCGATGGTTGTATTGCCAATATTTTTGGCCCATGGAATTTTCTCCTTACATCCACCAACAAGGCTTCTCACAATGTCTTCTTTACAAAATGGTACAATGACCTCATTGCCGCAACATAGTGGTCACAGATCCCAAATGCGCTACTTAATAGGAGGACCCACAGTATCTGGTTTTGGATGAGCCGTGATCATATATTTGTATGAACTATGGGGGAAGCTTCGTCTCTTTTTCATATGAAATCATTACCATTTTACTTGGATGAGGTTGCATTCAATAAGGAATTCACCTTGTGGCCTAGGGTCTTTGTCAAAAACAAGAAGATGGGTGTCTCCTATATGATGCCCATAATTTCCCAAAGGTCAACTCCCATGAAATATTCTGGTGTTGGGACTAGTTCCTTCAATCACGATAGGACCCCCTCCATATCTAAGGGCAGGGATAACAAGGAAAATGAAGAAACACTACTAGGGTAGGATATCCCGATCCCTCTTTCCTCCATTCTGGATGATGTTGCTATATCCGGTAAGAAATTTCATGAGGTCCTTGCTTCAATATTTATTTCAAAGAAGTAGTGTATTAGTTGTCCTTCTAAGCTTACAACTAACCCCATCATCACCGAGGCCACTCCACTGGCCTCTCTTCCATCCCCAACCTACACCATCTCAACCTCGCCTCGCTCCACTACCCCCATTCCCACTAATGTTTTGATTATACACATCCATGATGACCCTCTAGATTCACCGAAATATACCCCCATCATTGAAGAAGTCACCACTCTACCATCCCCTAGCCATACCGACCTTGATACTATGATATTTTCCATCAGTTACCCCTTTTTTCTTGTAGTAGGAAGTTTAGAGCCAAAGTTTCCCATTTTTCCATAAGTGTCTCCTGCCCAAATTCCACCTACTCTTCCCCAGTTCGACATGGTTTTGTGCTAGACTACCAACCCCCTTGCTACAACTACTAGACCTAATGTTTCACTATCCTCCACTTCTCCCCAGGACCCACAGATTCAAACCCCCATGGATACCTAACACCACACAATCATCCATAGTGATCCTAGAACACATATTCTGATGGATGAGGACCCTCCATAGGACCAACTAGATGCCCAAGATGAAATGTAACAACCCTAGTTAAATAGTGGCATAGGGTTTATCAAGTATAGTTAATTATTTAATTAACTGTCCTAATATATTTTAGTTAAACAATGATTATTTATTAATAATAATAAATAAATAAATTAATTAATTAATTATTAAATAATTAATTAATTAATTAATTAATTATTAATTAATTAATTATTAATTGTTTATATCTGTTGAATGATTAATTAATTAATTAGTTGACTCATTAAAGGTTTGGGTAATGAATTAAGAGCATAATAATTTTTATTTATTTATTATAAACTTTACGTATGCAAGGGGGGATGAAGCATTGAGTGGAGGGATAAGGTGATAAATGGAAGGATAAGGTAATAAATGGAGGGATAAGGTGGGTGGAATTAAAGGAGGGTAGGAGTCAGTGAATGGGGGAGATATGACTGGGCAGAGGCCTTCGCGAAGAGGGATTATTATGAAAAATTGGGAGGAGAGGACTGTATTTTGGTTGTTGGATATTTTTCTGGTTTTGGAGTTTGGTTTTGGAGGTTGGGTGAACTGTTGCAGGGGGCACCAGGTAGCTGGGAGTTTTGGGCTCGGGGGCCAGGAATCCTCATGGAATCTTGGAGCTAGGGAGCTAGTTAGGCTACTCCTAGCTGGCTGGGTGGTTAGTCAATTTTGGGCAGGGTTTGGTCAGAGCATCAAGCAGAGTCTAGGCAGAGCAACAGAGAGGAAAACCAAAGGTCAAGAATTTAGCATCAGACAGAGGTATTTTTATGTACGCATTCTCATGAACATGTGATGGTTATTTAAAGTTATTAGCATGCTATTCATAAATTTAAATTTCTGCTGCTTATATGATGAATAAAGAAATTGCTTATTGTTTATACGTCGAAATAATCTTAATTGTTTAAATTTACAATTTTTTTTAGGTTTTGTTAAACTTGGTTCCTACACATGGTATCAGAACCTTAGTTTGAAATCTGGGCCTGAGGGCCAAGCTCCAACTCCAACTCCAGCTTCACCTAACTTGTAAGCCAAGCACACAATTTTTTTTTTAACATAGATATAGACATAAATATAAAATAATGAGCATAAATACCCCAGAAAATCCTGAAATAACCCTCAAAAAAATTGGTAGTAGTAAGGAGCCGTGCAAATAAACCTACAACCCATAAACCCTAGGTAATAGACCTGAAATGACACTAAATAAATATATATAAAAAAAAAAAACTACCTAGAAACCCTGAAGAAGAGAGAGATTGTTACAGGAAAGGAGATCTTGCACCTATTCCACTCCTTGTTCCAACCACATGTCAATATTTAGAGACCACTTGCTCTTTGGTAAAATCCTCACCTGTAAATAGAACATAAATAAAATAAAATTACACAAATAAACAAATAAAACAGAAGGCGTTACAGGGTGTTTGGGTGAAAATATATTTGGGGTTCGTCGACCATGGCCAAGAGTGCCAATGGGTAGGGGTCCCTGTGATGAGCTCTGTAACTATCTATAATTTTTTGGTACATCAAAAAAAAAAATGCAATGTACCAAGAGAGAAAAAAATATTCACATTCTAAACCAATAAATATATTGAGCGCCATGATCTATCATTTTTTTTACCGTGCACATGACCTTATTATGTTATAGAAACATGTCTATTGATAAAAGAAAAAAAATTGAGTAACAAGTTTTATTTCATATATGCAATCTCTATATATTACACCGTATTTTGATTTGAACTGTTAACATCACAATACTTCGTATAATATCAGAGACAATCCCAGTGAATGTACAAAGAGCTAGGGTCTAATGAAAGGCTTTACCCCTCATCGAGGTAAGAAAAACCAATTTCCTTCTAATATTCCTACAAAATATCAACTCCCGGGGAGAGCAAGCTTCAGTGAGCTAAGATTTTGAGCTAAAATTGTTGCGTAGCACGGGGAGGTCCATGTATAGGTTCATGAAAGGGTCGACGTAGGGTAGTGGACTGCCAAGAGGGTGAGCACACTGTATCAGAAAAGAGCATTTTTTCCAAAAAAAAATGTGAGTTGCTGCCGATTTGATTGCAGAACAAGACACGCAGAGGATCTGTGAGATGGGGCAGAGAAAGGCAAAGAGTCCACCCAACGCGTCAAAGACGCCTAAAACTGGCCGGGCCGTAACACAAGCCATACAACATGTCCATCTATCCAATACACAACACAAAAACTAGCACCAAGCCCACGAGACATGCAAGGCATGAGACGTGCGCAATATCATATGACCACAAGGCATGCAACCACAAATGTTTCAAAGCCCAGTGACCAAGCCACCGAGGAAGAGTCCACAAGGGGCATCATGTTTGCACTACACGATGGAGAACAATTGGCACATGCAATTCCAAGGAGGGAGATCGAAAACCTAAGACGTGTAGTGCACGTTTCCTACGCAAAACAAAAAAAAG
>ML785804.1:190841-235521 GCA_009831015.1 Picea engelmannii
ATACATACAAACAAACATGGTTGCGCCTAGAATATGAAATCTCCAATGCTTTTTATGTATCGGACCGTTCCTGTAACGCTAAAAAATTAGGAAGAAACACACAAAAAGTCAAGAAGGTATATCGTATTTTACTAAAAAAAAATAAACCATTCTCAGACACTAATTTCTTGCAGACACTAATCGATTAAAACAGAGAAGAAGACACTAATTACTAGAAAGTCTGAAAATACGTGCATTACCTTGTAAATTAATACTCCTGTACCCTGATGGGCAACTGGCTATTTTAAAAATGGATTAGTCCTGATAACTTCCTTTCACTGATTTGGGATTTTGCTGTAACTCTACAAACATAAGGAAATGAAATGTAACTCTACAATGTAGCCCGCGGACCTAGCTCCTCCCAACATACCAAGCCGACACCCAAGCCAAATGCCAAGCCACCGAGAAACAGAGGGAACATGCCATTGTGCTCGATGCACCCTCCATTCCTGGAAATCGAGGATACCAGGGTTGATCGAGCAGGGAGATGGCCATGGCCGCCGGTCTCATCCTTCACACTGAATGCTTAAAAAAAAAAAAACTAAATGTAAAGAGGAGAAGGGTAGGGTTTGAAGAGATAAAAAGGAAGAGATTAGGGTTAAGGGATGAGCGCCAAGGGGAGGGGGCACGTGGGCCTCATGCGAGGACCCACTGCCCGACCTTAGATATTTTTTTTTAATTATTAGTTTTATTTATTTATTTATTTATTATCTTATTTTTAGGTTATTTATTCTATTTTGTTTTAAATTACGTTGAATTATTAAAATTGTATTATAATTACTTGTTTTAATTGTATTTTAAATTTTAACTTTATTACAAGCATTAATAATATTAATTAAATATTGATTAATGGGTTAAATAACTAGTGGTTAATTAATTAAACGATTAAATGATTAATAAGAATGATTAATTAATTAAAAAGTGTAATTAACATAACATACGATTTGAATAAAATTTATATTGGATTAGATTAAATTTTGTTGGAATATATGGGTTTTGAACCCACAACCACTCACCATAGTCCAAGCCTTGGAAAACAACCAGACACCAACGCGCCACACATGAGTCGTTATAAAATAAATTATTATACATAAATAAATTAATAGTCATAAAATACTATCCTGAAGTATAATCTCCAATTATCCATGTTAACCAAACACTGAGTTTCGTGCCCTCAACCACCGAGCCAAGTGACAAGTCCCTCCATTCCATTCCACCAGTCAAAGCCAAGCACCAATATACAATGCATCGCCTCAGGCTCACTACATCATACGACCACAAGTCCAAAAACAATACATAACCACAATGCACAAGTGCTAAGTTCCAATGCCCGAAATCCACTCTACAATCCTTAAGACTCGCACCTGCAGCCACCGAGACACACAATTCAACGCATATGTACAACACGCCAAGGAAAGCCCACGAGTCAAGCATCAAAGGATATCCTTAGACTCATTTCATCGACATCAGGTTGGAAGTCACCTTAATTAGTTGTAACGCAAAGTATAAGGACTTAGAACAAGATAAGCGGGAGGGGGCTTCATGCGCACTAGGTAGGTAAGTTAGAGAAATTGGCTAGTATGGTGCAAAGCTAGCATAGATATCGGGCAAGGGAGTCAATAGTTTTCTTAGGTGAATAAATCAAGATTAGATGCTTTAGCCCTAACCTAGCCACCTCCCCTAAAGAGAGTAATGTCTGTTTATAGACAAGTAAAAAAAACTTATGCCTAACCCTGTTTTCTAGTTAAGTTGCACAAATGTGAAATGTCCTTGAACTCACCCTGACAATTTTGGTGGATGCAGGTTAAATCATACAAGATGGTTAGGACTTGAGGGAATTGAGGTAGAGGAGTATCATCGTAGGCACTGCCAATACCACCACCACCATCGCCTGAACTAGCTCTCATACTGCGCTCTTTGGAGGCCATAAATGAGACTTTAAAGGGGCGACAACCAATAGGGATCGAAGTGGAGCCCCCACCATATGGAACAGGTAATCCAGAAGCATCAAGGGATTCAGGGGGAGGAACTCCACCCGAAGACATAAATAGAGAACTGCAGAAGATAAAACTTTCGGAGTTTGCTCGGGGTCGCTCCAGTGAATGCGCAGAAGCATGGTTGGAAGGCATGACAAGGTGTTTTGCCTTAAGGGACTATGCATCCACTTCAAAGGCGAAGATAGAAATATTTCAGTTGAGAGACAATTCCATGAACTGGTGGGGAAAACTAGAGAGGCAAATGCACCTTACCCCAGACACCGTATCTTGGGAACTTTTCGAGGAGAGGTTCTAAAGGAAATATCTTCCAGCTTACTATGAGGAACAATAGGTAGGAGCGTTTCATGCTCTATTACAAGGAAACATAATCGTAGAAGAATATGAGATTAGGTTTATGGAATTGGTCAAGTATGTTTCATATATGGATAATGACCAACGACAGGCAGAATGCTTCGTCTATGGGCTAAACCCTAAGATAAGGGCTATGGTGCGGATGTGGAAACCGTCTTCAGTAGAGGAAGCTGTGGAAAATGCGCGTTATGTAGAAGAACACATGAAATTAACTGGAGGTATGAGACTGACCTTTCCACATTGTCCTGGATTTGTAGGGAAGGCCCCTAGGACATTTCCTAGGGGAGGGGGCTCAAGGCCACCTCCATATGGTAATTGAGTCACACCAAGGAAAGTAACCATAGGGATTTCAGTGGAAGCAAGTGTAGCATCTCGTACATCACCAATGACACAGGAAGGTCCACGACCATCTCAGGGAGCAGCTAGTAGGGGCAGGGGTTCCAGGGGAAGGAACTCATTTCAAAGATAATCACATAATAGTGCGTAGGTTCAATCCCGTGTTACCTATTGGGGGTGCAGAGGACACCATTACCAACATGACCGCCGAGAGTTACAATAAGGATTTATGCATAAAGAAGGAAAGGCCCCGATGGGAAGAGCAAGTAGCAGCCACCAGATTTACATAGTAGTTAATAATCGCCAGGCTGAACATCAATCCACGGTGGTGGAGTCATCAGGTACGCTAAATCATATCAATGTTATGATTTTATTTGATTTTTTTGTGACAGATAGTTTCATTTCACCATCTGCATTAGAAAAGAGTGGGTTGGCAGCCTACAAGCATGATGACTTTAAACAAGTCGAGATGGCTTCGGGGAAAACAAAAGTGGTAGGAATGAGCATTGATAATTGTATAGTAGAACTGGGAGTGTGTACTACCAGGTTAAAGGTATACGTCACTGCTCTCGGGGCATATGACCTATTCATTGGAATGGATTGGTTAGAATATCATCAAGCTTTGGTAGATTGTTTCACAAAAAGGGTACTTTGTGTCGACGATGAAGGAAGACTAGTAGAGATCTAGGGTGTACGGAGAAAGGTGTCATTACGCTTTATCTCAACTATGAAGGTTAAGCGATGCTTGAGGCAAGGGTGTTGACTATATGTAGTGGAAGAAGTGAATGAAAGGAAGGGACCCTCATTGGATTAGTACCCGGTATTGTCAGAATTTAAGGATGTTTTTCCGAACGAGTTACCAGGGTTACCTCCAGAGAGGGAGCTTGATTTTACTATTGAGATAAAAATTGGTGCATAACCAATTTCCAAGACTTCATATCGGATGACAGCGCCAGAACTTTGTGAGTTGCAAATGCAGTTGAAAGAGTTACTGGACTTAGGGATAATAAGGCCCAGTGTCTCACCTTGGGGTGCACCAATAATTTTTGTAAATAAGAAGGATGGTTCCTTATGATTGTGTATAGACTACAGGGACTTGAACCATGCTATAGTGAAAAATAGGTACCCAATGCCACAGATAGATGACCTCTTTGATCAGATGAAAGGAGCAACGATATTCTCAAATATCGATTTGCGATCAGGGTATCATTAGTTAAGGATTAAGGAAGGTGATATCCCAAAAAATGCCTTTCGAACTCAGTTTGGGCATTATGAGTTTGTCGTAGTACCTTTCAGATTGACCAATGCGCCAACAATATTAATGAGCCTCATGAACGACGTATTCCAGAAGTACTTAGAAAATTTTGTACAAGTCTTTCTAGATGGCATCCTCATCTATTCCAAAAACAAAAGAGAACATGAGGAACACTTACGAGTGGTGTTGTCCTGCCTTAGAGAGAACAAATTGTATGGGAAGTTGTCAAAGTGTTCCTTCTTTCAGAAAGAGATCCACTCTTTAGGTCATAACATTTCCGGTGAATGAATCTCTGTGGAACTAGAAAAGGTAAAGGCCATTATGGAGTGGCTAGTGCTGAAGAATGCCCATGAGGTGAGAAGCTTCATGGGGATAGCAAGTTATTATCGAAGATTTGTGGAAGGATTCTCGAAAATAGAGAAACCCATCACCACTTTGCAGTGCAAGGGGGTCAAGTATGAATGGAGGGAAGAATGTGATAGTGTATTCATCGAGCTTAAGAGGTTACTAACTAGTGCGCCAATTCTACGAGTGTCGAATATGGAAAATGAATTCATAGTCTGCATGAATGCCTTGAAGAAAGGGTTGGGGGCCATACTAATGTAGGATGGAGGAGTGATAGCTTATGCATCAAGGAAGTTGAAGAAGCACAAAGAGATTTACGCCACTCATGATTTAGAGTTGGAATTTGTAATGCTAGCTCTGAAACTATGGAGGTACTATCTTGTGGGGCGAAACTTTGAGCTCAAAATGGACCATCAAAGTTTAAAACATCTCTTCACTCAAAGGGATCTGAATGCCAGGCAAAGGCGATGGAGTGAGTTTATGAGTGAGTATGATTTTGGTATTTCATACATTAAGGGAAAGGAAAATGTGGTCGCAGATGCCTTGAGTAGGAGACCATGTGTCTTCTCCTTGGTACCCTTAAAGGTCAATCTGAGGGAACGTGTGTTGACGCAACTCCAAGGAGACAATTGGTATTTAGAGGTTAATTCAAACCTCTAGAGTGGGAGGAAATTAGATCCAAAGTATGAAGGATATAGTCTGGAAGCAGACAGACTGTTAAGATATCGGGGAAGGATGTACATCCCTGAAAGTGGGGATATTCGAAGCATCATACTAAAGGAAGTCCATAGAGCACTTTATTGTGTGCATCTGGGTGTGAAAAAGATGTACACAGACATGAGGAAGCTCTTCTTCTGGGTAGGCATGAAGCATGATGTAGTCCATTTCGTCGCCAAGTGCCTAGAGTGTCAACAAGTGAAAGCCCACCACCATCACCTGGCAGGCCTCCTACAACCACATGATGTTCCGATGTCCAAGTGGGAAGTCATGTCTATGGATTTTGTTGTGGGGTTGCCGCTCACATCTCATAGACACAATGTCATTCTTGTGATAGTGGATAAGTTAACCAAGAGTGCTCATTTTATTCCAGTTAGAGACACTTACGATGTCACTGATGTGGCACATGTGTTTGTAAGTGAGGTTATCCGTTTGCACGGGATACCTAAGAAGATCATTTTAGATAGGGACTCCAGATTCACTTCTAGGTTTTGGACAAGTTTGTTGTTAGCGTTGGGGACCCAGTTGAACTCAAGCATAGCTTATTATCCTAAAATAGATGGGAAAACTGAGAGAGTAAATCAAGTCATGGAATACATGCTTAGGATGTATGTTATGGATAATCAAACCTAGTGGGAGAAGTACCTACCTTTGGTAGAGTTTGCCTACAATAACAGTTTTCATAGTTCCATCGGAATGCCACCCTACGAAGATCTATATGGAAGGCCATGCAGAACACCATTGAGCTGGGAAATATTAGAAGAACAAGTAATAGTTGGGCCATAATTGATTCAAGAGATGGAGGAATAGGTGATTCAAATTAGGCAGAGACTAAAGGAAGCACATGATAGGCAGAAAATTTATGCAGATGCACACAGGACCGACCAAAGTTATGAAGTGGGAGACCAGGTTTTCATTCGTATTAGGCCTAATAAGAGTACCATATGGTTCGGGAAGGGGACACAGTTGTCACCTCGATTTATAGGACCATTCAGAATCCAAGAGAAAATTGGACCCGTTGCCTATCGTCTCGTAATGCCACCCCACCTACATAAAACTCAAAATGTTTTTCATGTATCTGTTTTACGTCATTATGTTGCTGATGAATCACATAAACTAAATTGGAAGGAATTGCAGGTATCGGACGTGGGAAATCTCTCGGTATAACTGTTACGCATATTGGACCGTAGAGTTCGACAGCTCAGGCACCGTCTGGTAGACCAAGTTAAGGTCTAATGGGATAAGTATAGTCCAGGATCTGCTACTTGGGAAGACGCCGAGACACTATGACGAGACTATCCCTCACTTTTTTGACCACCTTGAGAATATGTTTCTCGAAGTTGGGATGTATGTAACACCACCTTTTGACCTAGACAACCAGGATTACCTGAGGCCTACACACTTTTATTTTCTATTCACAAGTGAAACTATCAAATGATACGCTTGAACTTTTAGACGTATAAATTTTATGAATGTTTAAATATATTTGGATAATGATGGATATGATGTGATATATTGTTAGAATGTAAATTTTGTGAATGTTTAAATATTATTGATGATGATGGATATGATGCGATATATTGTGAGAATGGCAATTTTATGAATGTTTAAATATTATTGACGATGATGGATATGATGCGATATATTGTGAGAATGAAGATTTTATGAATGTTTAAATATTACTGATGATGTTGGATATGATTCAATCTATTTTGTAAAAGAGAAGCTAAGCTGAAAGCAAGGTCAGCGAGGGTGAGGCAGAAGCCATCCAAGAGGCAAAGCAGTTGCCCAGGAAAGAACTCAGAAGCCCAAGGAGGAATGGAAGAGACCTCAGGGTAAGGTTGAAAGAGGCGAAACCTCACAGCAGAGGCAGCCATATGTTGAGCAGAGAGGACAACAAAATGATCAGCGAGGAGATTATGCTGATCAAAGTACTCTTCCTTGTACTAGAGGTCGAGGTAGAGGAAGAGGAGGAGTAATCACATGTTTTACCTATGGGAAGAATGGGCACAAGTCTTATGAGTGTCCAGAGAAAAAGAAGGATGCAGGAGAAGCTCACATCACTGAAGCGCAGAGGCGTGATGCTGAGTCAGAAGATGCAGACAGCGGGAGATCGCTTGGAATGCATAAAGTCCTTTTGACACCTGAGAAGAAGGTGGAAAGCTCAGTGTAGAGGACCAGACTGTTCAGAACAGCTTGCACAGCCAAGGACAAGAAATGCAAGGTTATCGTGGACAGTGGAAGCACCGATAATCTCGTTTCAACCGAGATGGTGGAGAAACTGGGGCTGGAGACAACTAATCACCCGAGTCCATACAAAGTCTCATGGCTACATAAGGGACATCAGGTGAGTGTCACCAAATAGTTCTTGGTTGAGTTCAAAATAGGGGGATATAATGATAAGATTCTGTGTGATGTTATTCCCATGGACGTATGTCATTTATTGCTGGGTAGACCATGGCAATATGACACAAATGTGATTCATGATGGGAGAATGAACACATATACCCTGGAAAAGAATGCGAGAACACATAAGTTACTTTCGATAAAGGATAAAGAGGTAAAACCGGAAGTAAGAAACACCATACTTCTCATGAGTGGGAAGGAGCTTCTCACAGAGATGGAGAAGAAGGAAGATCCACAATTCTTTGTGGTCAGGAAACCGAAAATTGTTCTGACTAGCACAAGAGTGGATGATTTACCAGATGAGATTGAGGAACTGCTGGAATAGTTCGCTGATATCATCGTGGATGAATTACCTCATTCGTTGCCACCAATGAGGAGTGTGAGTCATCACATTGATATTATACCAGGAAGTAGTTTGCGAAACAAGGCTACGTACCAATTGATGCCGCAGGAAAATGAGGAAGTAAAAAGACAGGTCCACGATTTGATGGACAAAGGATTAGTTAGAGAAATCTTGAGTCCATGTGTTGTACCGAAAGTGCTCAGTCCGAAGAAAGACAGAGGCTGGAGGATGTGTACCGACTCAAGGACAATCAACAAAATAACCATCAAGTACAGGTTTCCACTGCCGAGGATGGATGATCTGATGGATTGCCTGAGCGGGGCAAATTATTTTTCAAAGATAGATTTGAAAAGTGGATACCACCAAATTCGCATGAGAGAAGACGACGAGTGGAAGACAGCGTTCAAGACAAACGAGGGTTTGTATGAATGGCTAGTCATGCCATTTGGTTTGATAAACACGCCAAGCACCTTCATGAGGCTGATGAATGAAGTCCTGAGGGAATTCATCAGGAAATTTGTAGTCGTATATCTGGATGATATATTGATCTACAGTAAGACCAAGGCTAAACATTTGAAACATTTGGCCATTGTGATGAGAAAGCTACAGCAGAAAAAGCTGTTAATCAATATGAAGAAGTCCTCATTTATGAAGACAGAGCTCATTTATTTGGGTTTTGTTATTTCAGCGAATGAGTTGAGGATGGACCCAGAGAAGGTGGACGTGATAAAGAATTGGCCATCACCGAGAAATGTGTTCGAGGTGAGAAGTTTCCATGGTTTGGCTAGTTTCTACCGAAAGTTTATCAGGAATTTCAGTGGGATTAGCGCAGCGATGATGGACACAGTGAAAAAGCGACATAAGACTTTTCATTGGACAACCGAGGCTGAGAAGAGCTTCAATCTGTTGAAGTGAAAGATCACAGAGAAACCAGTGTTGCTGTTGCCTGATTTTCAGAAGACATTTCAAGTGAAATGTGATGCTAGTGGGTATGTTGTAGGAGTGGTCTTAAGTCAGGAAGACAGACCAGTTGCATATTTCAGCGAGAAGCTGGATAAAGCAAAGCTGAAATACTCCACGTATGATAAGGAATTTTATGCTATCATACAGGCACTGAAAAAGTGGAGGCATTACTTGATCCCAAAAGAATTTGTATTGTACAACGATAATCATGCATTGCAGTTTGTGACTCAGCAGGAGAAGCTGAATCAGAAACATGCAAAATGGGTAGAGTATATGCAAAATTTCACGTTTGTGATCAAACATATTTCAGGGACTGCTAACAAAGTGGCTAATGCTTTGAGCAGGAAATGTTTGTTACTGCAGGAATTCTAAGTCAAAACATTGGGTTTTGAAAACCTTAAGGACATGTATGCAGGTGATGCAGATTTTGCTGAAGCATATGAAGCAACTGAGAATCCAGTTCTCAGAGATCGGAGCCCATGGATAAACTACATGATCCAGGAGGGATTGTTGTTCATAGGCAATCAACTGTGTATTCCAAATTTCTCCATGAGGGAGAATTTGCTAAAGGAAAAACACAGCGGAGGCTTAGCCAGACATTTTGGCCATGACAAAACATTCGCAAAGCTGAGTGAATCATATTTTTGGACAAGGATGCGTGCAGATGTTAAGCGATTTGTTGACAGATGTAGGATTTGTCAGCATTCCAAAGGGAGGAAGAAGAATGCAGGTTTTTATCAGCCATTGCCCATACCGGAGAGACCATGGGAGGCGATAAGCATGGATTTTGTATTGGGATTGCCAAGGATGCAAAGAGGTGTTGATTCCATCTTGTGGTCGTGGACAGGTTTTCGAAGATGGCACATTTCATTCCATGCCAGAAGACCAGCGATGCGACGCACCTCGCAAATTTGTTTTTCAAAGAGATTGTTAGACTTCATGGATTGCCGAAAAGTATTGTTTCGGACAGAGACACTAAATTCATAGGCCATTTTTGGAGGACGCTATGGAAGAAGGTAGGAACTAATCTGGCATTTAGTTATGCTTATCAGCCTCAGACAGATGGATAGACAAAAGTGGTTAACAGGAGTCTGGGAGACTTACTGAGAAGCCTGGTGACGGAGCATCACAACAGTTGGGACAATGTGTTGCCACAGGCCGAGTTTGCATACAATGATTCAGTGAATCAGAGTACAGGTAAAAGTCCATTTCAGATTGTGTATGGGACACAACCGAGGGGAGTTTCTGAACTCAGGGAGTCAGAACAGACTACGACTAGCAGCGCTAGTGCAGAGGAATTCGCTAAGGCGATGCAAGAACTTCACAGTCAGGTGAAGCAGCGACTGATAGATTCAAATCAGGAGTACAAGCGCAGGGTAGATAAGCATCAGAGACAACTTCAATTTGAAGTTGGTGATCTAGTTCTGGCACACTTAAGAAAAGAAAGGTTCCCGAGGGGAACATACAACAAGCTTAAGATGAAGAAAATCGGACCATGTAGAGTCTTGAGAAAATTCAGAGAGAATGCTTATGAGATTGAGTTGCCAGATGGCATCGAGATATCTCCGATATTTAATGTTTCGGATTTATACCCATACAAAGCTGGAGAAGCAGAAACTGGAACTGAGAAACTAGTGGTTGAATGGACAAAGAAATTACCAGTTGTAGAGAAGCCGCAGATGGAGTGCATACTGGACAACCGAGCAGGTAAGAAAACCAGACAAAAGCAGTACTTCGAATATCTGGTGAAGTGGAAGAATCATCCAGTGGAAGATGCCAGCTCGGAGACAGAAGCAGTGATACAGAAGCATGGACAGACCATGCCAGAGCTCATGGACAGGAGCCCATGAAATTTTTCAAGCGAGGGAGTATGATCCAGGAGCATCGCCCACGTCAAGCGAGCCAGCGCAAACACAGGGGACAGCTGGACAAGCCAACAAATTTCTTTTTGATTTTCACCTTGATATTGTTGCGCAAAAAATTAAATGTGTTGATTTGATGAAGCGCACTTTGTCTATTGTAATGAACCTTGAGAAGATAGCTCATGTCCTTAGGTAGATGAGGCATTTAATAGATTTAATGTAAGCAGATAGAACATTTAATTTTAGATTTGATGGCTTTAGAGCTCGAGAGGGAAACGGGATATAGACACCCTCCTTTGTACATTGAAGAATTATTCGAGAGCAAGCAGAAGAGAAGAACATGCAGAGAAGTGTATAAAGAACCTCCATGTACAGGCATTGAATTAATACGAGAAAGCTTTGATTCAATTCCATGGTTGTGTCATTGTCTGTGTATTGTTGATATTCTGCTCTTGAATGTTTGCTTCTGGATATAAACTTGCTTTTATATGCTGTGTATGTGATTTCATGGTTGAATTGAAGTCTGGGAGAACAAGGAGTTAGTTTCAATTGTTTCTCTATCTTGAACCAGAGAATTCCTGCAAGGAGTGCAGTTGAATTTGTCCGCAAGGAGTGCGTGACTGCAGGGTTCAAATAGGGAGAACTTTTGTTCTAAGTTCCAAGAAGTGCAGATTTGGCACCGTAGCCATGCAAGACGTGCGCAGGCTGCATAAAGACTCGGAGTTGCGACTCTGAGGAAATAAATTGAAGGATTTTGCTGCAGGAGTGCGCAGTATTGAATACTTCAACACCTAGCATGTTTAAAGATTTGCCGCAAGGGGTGCGTGCAAGATTTCTTCCTAAGAGGTTTGAAGTTGTGAAAGCTTAGGAAAGATAGGCCTTTGAGTTATCGAAGGGTAGCAGAGAGAAATTGCACGAGCAAGTTAAAGAAGTAGCATCGTAGGTTGACGAACGAGTCTCGTGGAGAGACCCTTCTTGTTCGAGGATTGCGCAAGGAAAAATGGACAGACGAAATCCTCCGAGGAAGATTTCACGAAGTGTCGTGGATCGTCGGATCTAGCGGGTGGAAAGAAGAGGCCACAGGTGATCGCGGAAGACAGGTGGCGTAATCTACTGAAAGTTTGGCGTCTCGGGCTTCGGAAGTTGAGGAAGGAGTCGGTTGAGCTCGCGAGTGGCGAAAACTCGAGAGAGCGAAATCGTGAGATCGACATCTCGGCGCTTCGCGTATCGGCAGTTGGAACCGTAAGTGTTGATCGTCGCGAATCTCGAAGTTGCGATAGAGTGAAGTCCCAATAAGCCGAGGGAAAGCCAACGATTGACCGACATCTCGGGTCTCAGAGATCCGAGAGTCCAGGATTAAAATTCAAACTCGCGAAGGCGCGAAGTTCCGATCCTCCGAGTGCAGAGAAGGGGATCGAATAAGGAAGAATCTGTGGGTAGATCTTCCGATAGGAAGATAGAAGAGTATTGGTACTCTTTGGGCCGAGAGAAGAGAAGGTCCTGGTGAGGCGAGCGTGCTCCGAGGAGTGCGGTTTGCGCCACCGTGTATCCTCCAAAACCTGAAGTCATGGGAGGACTGTGTTAGCTCACGCTCCCCTAGACGTTTGATGATGATTGTTAGTTGCCTGTTGGGAAAGCTTGGTTGAGATAGTGGCACTTCCGCTTACGGGTTCTATTTGGAGTTAGGTCAATATAGTTGACACTCCAAGATAGTCTAGTAGAGGAAGGATAGTAATGGAAGATGGAAGTAAGTTAGGGAGGAAGGATGAGTAGAAATACTTGAGAGTGTATGGAGATTTTTCTTATGTTGGAACTTATTGTTTCCTTTCTAAAAAGAAAATGTATATATATATATATATATATGAATTTTCATAATTATGTAACTAAATTACAATTGTCTAAATAATATTGTTGAGCTAGATAATAGTAATTAAAGGATTTCGCAAACATTTGATTGGTTTATTGTCTTTTATAAAATGAATAGTCTCGTTGAATGGATTGGATGCATGAATAAATTACTATAGAGATGATATTTATTGATATTGGTACATAAACAAGACTTGTATGTACTAGCTACACATGCATTTCTTGTGCATGTACACTAGTACGAATGAGTTTCTTGGCTTACTTACTAATAATGATGGTTATTTGTTATGAATGTGTTAACCATGTTTATTTTCCCTTGTATTATAAAATACCTTAACTTCAGGACGAAGTTTCCTGAAGGGTGGGTGTATGTAACAACCCTAGTTAAATAGTTGCATAGGGTTTATCAAGTATAGTTAATTATTTAATTGACTGTCCTAATATATTTTAGTTAAACAATGATTATTTATTAATAATATTAATTAATTATTAATTGTTTATATCTATTGAATGATTACTTAATTAATTAGTTGACTCATTAAAGGTTTGGGTAATGAATTAAGAGCATAATAATTTTTATTTATTTATTATAAAATTTACGTATGCAAGGGGGGATGAAGCATTGAGTGCATGGATAAGGTGATAAATGGAATGATAAGGTAATAAATGGAGGGATAAGGTGGGTGGCATTAGAGGAGGGTAGGAGTCGGTGAATGGGGGAGATATGACTAGGCAGAGGCCTTCGGGAAGAGGGATTATTATGAAAAATTGGGAGGAGAGGACTGTATTTTGGTTGTTGGATATTTTTCTGGTTTTGGAGTTTGGTTTTGGAGGTTGGGTGAACTGTTGTAGGGGGCACCAGGTTGCTGGGATTTTTGGGCTCGGGGGCTAAAAATCCTCACAGAATCCTGGAGCTAGGGAGCCGGTTAGGTTGCTCCTAGCTAGCTGGGTGGTTAGTCGGTTTTGGGCAGGGTTTGGTCAGAGCATCAAGCAGATTCTGGTAAAGCAACAAAGAGGACAACCAAAGGTCCAGAATTTAGCATCAGACAGAGGTATTTTTATGTACGCATTCTCATGAACATGTGATGGTTATTTAAAATTATTAGCATGTTGTTCTTAAATTTAAATTTATGTTTCTTATATGATTAATACATAAATTACTTATTGTTTATACATCGAAATAATCTTAATTGTTTAAATTTACAATTTTTTTTAGGCTTTGTTAAACTTGGTTCCTACATGAAACTCAATTATCATATGAGGATAACTTGTGGGTATATGTTGAATCAAATGTTGAATTCATCATTGACAAGTTTTTCTGAGTCTGGCCTTCGTTTCGATAGGTCATTCCTAAGGTTCTTGAAGATGCCACTCTCGTTGCACCACCTGACAAAGTTGAACTCATTTATAACACATGGTCCGAGTTGGCGGCCAAGACAGACACCCTGCAATAGTTGTTAGTTACTTTCCAATTGAAGGAGAAGGAGCAACCGATAGAGATTCTGCAAAATATTACACATGTAGTTGCAAAGGTAAACACTATCAAGTCCTCTCTTCATGCAAGGGTCGAGGAATGCCATCGTGTTTTTAACATGGTCAATGATTGGTTTTCATTGATAGAACACCATAACAAACCTATTGAAGAATTGTTTTCTTAGATGAAAAAATGCATGCGAAATCACAAGAAATCCTCAATCCAGTCGAGCAGGCCACAAAGTTTGTGGAAACCCAAATTGAAGATGAGAAATTCCACACCCTAGATGAATCTAATCATGCCGCCAAAAAAGAGCTCCACAATTTTCGACCTACCATGCAAGATGAGTACATATAGCTGCAACATATTTATAATATTTCCGACACTGAATGGGCGACTCTGTTATCCACTAAACTAGAGGAACCCAGTGTGATCGTTTCTCAAGAGTTTATGGCAGGAGTTGCGATCTTATCAAGGAAATGGCAGGATTGGGTGGCATAGTATGAAATTTTCTATGAGCAAGCCCTTGCAATTGTACCATAGTTGGTCCCTTTGTTTGAAGGAGACCATAGAAAAACAATAGAAGGTTGAGTTGGGACGAGTCAAATATTGTGGTCGGGGCCTATTGGGCCCTTCATTTCGGAGAACATTCAGTTTCGTAGAAGGATCACAATTTTGTGGGAAAGTGTAGTAGTGTAGCGGAGGGCTAAAATTAACAGAAAGTAGCTATGTTGAGTGGAAATCTAACTACCAACATGATATCAATGGATACAAATGAGATACCAACTGGAGGAGGAAGCATAAAGGTTTATAATCTTCGAGCACAGAAAAAGACAAAGAGAGAAAGTAACATAAACGAAATCAAGAAACCATAGAAGAACAATCAAGAAGTATCCAAGGGAATGATACAAAATTGGGAAACATGTAATGGGAAAGGGATGATTCTTGCTATTGGTGTTGCTTAGATGCTATTGTTACTGGTGTTGCCTAATTGTTAAGTGGATGATCTAATTTCGAGATCTAGTATTATTATTGGGAGATGTTAGAATTTTATGGCTCGATTCCTGATCTTCCTTTGCCACTGATTCTTCTGTATAGGTCTTGATATGGAATAAATACTCTATGTATGTCGGGTTGGGATATGATAATAACAAGACGGCTGATTTGGGCACCACAATTTTTTCGTTATGGGTATGTGTCTTGGATCCCTATGATGCGTAATATTTCTTGTCCTATATAATTGGTAGTTGTTATATGGTGTCCAAGATCTTGTGATGTATGCACTTATATTTATGCTGCACAACATGGATTATCAAATGCATAACTTGGTTTAGACTTCTAACACTATGATATTTTACATTTAAGTGTGTGTGTGTGTGTGTGTGTGTGTGTGTGTGTGTTTTAAATGGGGAACAATGAAGAAAGGGGACACGTCCCCGGGACTGCTAGAGTGCACCCCTAAATGGGGAACAATGAGGACGAGGGACATGCCCCTGGGACTGCTAGAGTGCACCCCCAAAATTTTCAAGGGATATATATATATATATATATATATTAAAGAAATATTAAAGTTTTATAACTCACCATAAACATTTGTAGTTGTTTCATGCTTGTAGCATAACAAACTATACTATATAGTATTATGCACAAACATTACACTAGCCAATTTTGGAAAATCTCGAGAAATTTAAAAAAGGGCTTAGTGACATTCCATTATTGGCTTCTAGACATGAGTAGAATGCATTTTAACTTTAGGAAACTTAAGTGAGAACTGTCTATGTAGCATCTTTTCTTCCTCATATTTTTTGTTAATGATGATTATGTTAAAACATAGAAGGGATTCAAGGGATTCCCTTCTCAATAGGTTTTGCAGATTTTTATAGTTGTGTTGAAAACCACTATAAAACACTTTGGTTTTGTAAAGAGATTAGGTTGATGTTTTAGATTAAGAAGGTGATTGAATAAGATTGTTTTCAAACATTTAGTAACCCAATCCAAGTCACTACTATCTGATTGTTTTCACAATATTGCATTTCCTCATTTTTTTGACATGGAATTTTTTTCTTGTTGTAATGTTGTTGGTGAAAATACTATATTTAAATCACTAGAAACCCAAATAAAAACCCATCATACAAAACCCGTGTTTTGAGCTGCAACTTGTATAACAGAGTTAGATTCAGTGAAATATAAAAATAATGGAAGAGAAGAATAATTATATTGTCCAATCATCAATTTCCACGATTGTCAAAAATGAAAATATATGCCCAGAATATCCCCAAAATATGCCTAGAAAATCCCTGAAATATGCCTAGAACATCTCCAAAATCTATCTGGAATGGCCTTAAAATCTGCTTGAAACATTTTGGGGATGATTAGCAAGTCTCCAAGTCCCCTTTGAAGTCCGAACAATTTGGGGATGTTTCCTAAAGGTCTCCAAATCATTTAAATTATTATTCATTTAAATTTATATAAATTATTTTTATTTCTAGATATTGATTATAAATACGATGCATATAAAATGTTGGATGTATGATTTAAAGACGGAACAAAACTTGGATGATCAATGTAGCTAACTTTTAGAAAAGATGGTAAATAGTTACATGTATATTCATTTTAGAAAGTGAGGCCTTCAAAGACAATAGAGAAAATTATGCAGGTATGCTGACAGCTAGTTCTTGGGATAATCTATTCAGCGAAGAGTTTGTCGAGAAGCTGAGAGCGGTTATTGTAAAACTTCACAGGAAAAGGGCTAAATACAAAAGCTAGATGAAAAAGCAATCTGTCCCATAAACTATTTTTAACCTCGTGGACGTTAAAAATACTTTCTTTCTTTCATATTTGCGCAATCTTGCACTCTTCTTTGATTATAAGACTTGTTCTCGATGAAAATTTTGCCAAATAAAATTTCGTATTTATGATACCCGAGTAACTCAAATGTTAAATGCATAATGTGTTATACAAAATTAGTTCGATATAAAATAAAACAAGCTCGATAGCAGCTAAGCTGCTAGTCCCTTCCTTTAAGGCACGGAATAATACACAACAAAATTTTATATTTTATAGGCAATAGATAACAAAATTCTAAAGAAAGAAAAGGCAGGGAATAGACAACAAAATTTTATAGGCAATAGATAACAAAATTCTAAAGAAAAAGTGTGGTATCTCGTTATTTTAGGGAAAGTATCGATTTAGTTGTTCATTCAAAGATATCAATGTAGTTTATGGAATTTTTTTATTTATTTTTGGTAAACTCAACTCTCAACACATAACATTAATAATAAAATAAATGGGACAATCAAGTAGAGATTTTGATAATAGCTTAAGTAAGTGGTATCTTTACTGCTTTTGCTTCAAACACTTTATTCATGACTATATTTTTTTTATGATCATATGTTATAACATATATGTTATTTTTATAATAATATATTAAAAAATAATTATTTATATAATAAATTATAAAATATAAACAAATAAATTAAATACTTAATTAATAATTTTTTAGTTATGATTAAGTTATAAGATTAAAAACTTTATTAATCATTTGTAAAATAATTTCATAAAATTTAATTTTCATTATGTGTTTTTTCTCAATTTGATCTAGTTTAAAGAGACTATTCCAATGCATCATGAAATAATTAAGCCATGGTATATTAGACAAAGATTATCAAGTGCGAAAAATAGTAAAGAAAAAAAATGGTAGATTACACAAAGATCATCCACGATAATAAATAAAAAACGTTTCATTGGAGACGAAGCTGGGATTTTTTCTGATCAATGGAGAATAATTATATTATATGTTTATGCAAATGTAGAACTTTAATAGATTTCATTACATACCTATGAACGAATTGAAAAAGAAAGTAGTTCAAATGTGTTTTATAACTTCCGAGATCGACTTATTTATTAAATAAATATGCATTTTGTACACTTTGTTTTTGAGAAAATTTAGTATGGCTATTAAATTTCTGGCAATTTTTGGCCAAACAAGTTTGGATAAAGTTGTAAAGTACTACATTAGTCAAGAAAATACTACACTACAAGCAAATACTAATTTTTATCCTATGGTGTGAAAATTTGGTAGGAAAACTAAAAGTCCCCATCAGCCACCAGATGCTAAATCTCCGCATCAAATTTCATCCTCAACAACTTAGACCATATTTAATAAACAAATAGAATTATAGTTTTGTAATTAAAAAACAAAAGCATATATAAGAAATTAATTGAAACATATCCCTACTATATGGCAAAGATATTTAACCATTAACTGCTATTAACTCACTTATTTTTTTTTGCACCTGTCAGTGCCTTGCCCAACTTCGGAATACCCCTCCGAGGATATTCATTTCACAATAGTCCTCCCCAATTTGAACTTCACTCTCGGATACTCTTCCTTGTTTAAATATCTGTTTAAACCATCTTAATTGAAAAACCACTTAATCCAACAAAACTAGAGAGTAATTCTATGTTTTGAAAATTGGACTTTCTTCTCGATAAAACAATAAAACAAAAATATGTGAAATTATAGAAACTTTGTGTCTATAATTAAGTGTCTTTTATATCTAATGTTCATTATATAGAGGATAACTATTCAAAATTCTTTTTGAAACTTTGTATGTATAATTAAATATTTTTTATATAAAATGTTCATTATAGAAAGGATAATTATCCAAAATTATTAGAGTTATTTTAATGGTTGTTTAATAAATAATATTAATGAAACATAATTGAATGGAGAGTAATAGAGAGGACAATTATAAAAAATTATTAGAGTTATTTTAATGATTGTTTAACAAATAATCTTAATTAAACATAATTTAATGGAGAGTAATTCTATGAATATCTAAAATTCTTATTGAAATTGTGTGCATAATTAAATATCTATTATATCCAATATTCATTATAGAGAGGACAATTATAGAAAATTCTTAGAGTTATTTTAATGGTTGTTTAACCAATAATCTTAATTAAATATGATTTAATGGAGAATAATTTTATTCATTATAAAAAAGACAATTATAAAAAATTCTTATAGAGTTATTTTAATGGTTGTTTAACAAATTTTTTTAATTAAATATAATTTAATGGAGAGTAATTCTATTCTTATTTGGGAAATCAATAATTTTTTCGAAAATCAATAAATTGTAATCCTAATATACAAAACAAATATTGTTTCATTCAAATTAAATTTAAAATTTACAATTATTCATTTATTCATTAGAACACAAGCCCAACACTATATAAACAAACTATAATGTAAAAACCATTCTTATAACTATAAGATACACAACTTACAAATTTTAAAGTAGAGATAAAATAAAATAAATCAGTATCTTAGCAAAATAAATGCAAAACATGGATAACTTAGGAATGCAATGCCCCAAAACTGTGGAAAAGTAGGGCATCTTCCATGTCTCTTATTTCCATGCAGAAATATTGTCCATATGTCGTTTTCATGGGATATGTGGAAAGAATCCTAGCTAAGGTAGCAAAGTTACCCTCCTAGGTCTAGGTTTGGTGCCTAAATGCTCCCTCATACCACATATACAACTTTTCTTCTTATGCTTAGCTTAGTTCCTTCCTCCTACCTCTCTCTTTGCATCTTCCTCAGAAAGACATATTTTGTTAGAGATATTTTCTCAAATAGTAAACATTTTGTTCTCTTGGGCTATAGTAGATAAGCTGGAATTCAACCTACTAGGGGAAGCCTTAGTACTGAGTCTGTATTGGTGAATTCTGGTCATTGCTATTGCCTTATGTATATTCTACATCTCATATTGCAAGAAGAACAAAATCCCTTTATATATTTTGGTGATAGATTATCTAATCTATGTCAACCATGCAATATATTATATGAATTATGCCTGAAATTTTTCATAGTAGCTTAGATTGTTTTGAGAAAAAAATGTTTTCTGTTGTTTTTTTTTACAACGTCATTATAGAGTTTGGAAATATGGTCCACTAGAGGGGTGGTCCTGCTGCCAACCTCAGGTTTCTCTGGATTCAATTTTTGTTTGGTAAGTGGGGAACCATTCTAGTTTAAAAAGAACTTATTTAAACTCAAATAGAAAGGATATCTGAGAAATTTTGAATAAATCTTTAATGCAAGAACTTTTGAACTATTTGTAACAGGAAATATTACAAGAAGGACTTTATACTAATGTTGAGTTTCTCAACACTGTAACAAGGTATATATTTCTGGCCATACAAGTTTGCAATTTTCATGTTGATTAACTTGATTACTCCTTGGTATTGGCATCTTAATTATTCTTGGTCAACATTCTGCTACACTAGCCCTATTTCAAACCTGATCTTCAGATCATTTACTTTCATTGTCTTGTTAATAATCTATGGGTTCACTTAGTTTTATGGATGCTCATTTGATTTTATCTCCTACATAGTTCACGGATTTGGAATTATAAAAACATAGGATATTTGTAGGATCGTACTGGAAATGAATAACTTTACTGAGTAATGTCACAGTATTTGAAATCTTAGAACAATACAGGACTAGCACGAGGGAATAACTAATTACTCGACATAACTCTTGTAGCGTATCGATCCCTTCTCAATATTTATTAATATATTAAAACAAATAAGATAATATTCATTTACCTTGGGCTTTCAGCCATGTGTGGTAGGTTTGTAGATATTGGCAGGTGAACAACACAGATGCACCACAAAACTATTACAATTTCGTAATTCTTAGGGTGCCAACATTCGATGCCTCTTATTTGGCACTGCATGGGGCTTCGCCCTAACGATAACCCTAGGAATCACATACAAAGGTTGTGACATTCAAAAATGCCATATCGTGAAAGGTGAGGAAAATTTAGAACCAAAGAATATAGATCGATATCCCTAAAAGATGAAAAACATTTTTTTCAGTATGAAGTCAATTATGAGGTAGCCGAGGTACTAAGAATTAAATTGAGTATTTGTAAATTTGGTGCAGTCAAAAAAGATTTTTTTAGTAAAATAAAATCATTTAAAAAATGAAAATACACAGTAAATATTTTACAAGTAGAAACAATTATTCAATGCCACGTGCTAAAGAACCTGTCACGTCCATAAACACAATATTCATCCACCTGTGAATGAAGGAGGGCATACCTCCATAAACTAAAAAGAAAACCAAAAACCTGGTAACTCAAGTAGGTCTATAGGGTTCGGTTGGAGGAAATGAAAATAACCTGGTGCCTTACCTGTGTTGGCTGGGACGAAAGACAACATGTTTCTCTCGTGCTCTGCAACCCGCTCTGGCAGCGACACTTATTGATGCAGCAACAATGCCCTGACTCAAATCACCTCTAGATTCTCTACTAAAGTGTGGATTAAAGAACGAATGTCTGTTGCATTGGACTTTTATCTATTTCCATGTCGATTGTACAAGAAGGGAGGAAAATTTAGTTGCCTAGAGCTTGACTGCAATGATGATGGAGTGGAATTTGTGGAATCACTACATGATCACTTGCAATTCTTTTTCTCTACTATCATAACAACTTAATAATGATATAAATCTATTGCAAGTCACTACTTTTATGAGATGCAAAATTTGCATAGGAATCAATTCTCGTCACGTTGTCACAAGCACGGTTTCATTTTGAAATTTCATGAAGTGTTAGGGTAAATTGTAATAAAGGGATTACTAAACTAGTACTCACTGATCACTCTATGAAAGTGCATATTTTCTCTCTTAATTATTCACTGCATGTGAAATATTCAAGGAACATCTCATCACCTTTCCCTCACAACTTACATGTTGCATGCATGTGTGCACCCTCTGATATGATGTTCAGCTTGACACTTGGTCGACAATATTCACAACTTACATGTTGCATGCATGTGTGCACCCTCTGATATGATGTTCAGCTTGACACTTGGTCGACAATATATTGGGAGCTCCAAGGAGGCCAAGAGGTCGATGCAAAAGCAGTGTCAATAGGACAGAAGTAGGTAGAACCAGTATCAATAACAGCAGAAGGTGCAGTGCAATGATGTCATATTCATTCAACCATAATTTTTTATTTTAAAATTATTTTAAAATCCTCACAAAAAGAGAAAATAAATGTGCACACCACCCGGGCTAATTAAATCAAATCATGGCTAATGAGCAAATGAAATTTTTTATAAATTTAATATTAAAAAAAAAACAAAAAAAACTGTTTTTTCAAAAAATTTAAATAATACATTTAAAAAAAAATCTTAAGATAGTGTTTGATAAAAACTTAGGATAGTGTTTGATAAAAAGAATTTGAGTAATGAATTAATATGAAGTTTTACTCATTCGAAAGTTATACTCCCTTATGAGGTAGGGATTAATAAGGAATTTTACTAATTAAACTAGTTGATTTAATTTTGGAGGTTTTCACAGTTAGTCATAATGCTAAAGTTTTACTCATTCAAAAGTTATATTCCCTTATGAGGTAGGGACTAATAAGGAATTTTACTAATTAAACTAGTTGATTTAATTTTGAAGGTTTTCACAGTTAGTCATAATGCTAAAGATATCTAGATCAAAACTGTGTTTGGACTTTTGAAATAGTCAACATTTCGAGTGGGCACTCCACCCATCATCAGAGACATAGTTTTACATCTTTGCCCAACCTTATACAAGATTGAAAAACTTGACACCCAACTTTACACAATCTTAAACAATTTGGTGAACTTGATGAAACCTATTACGCAATCTTACACAAGCTTGTAATTTAAATTAATATCGTTTATCTTAATTTTATTGAAAATGTTATATGTTAGTAGAAATTATTATATAATTAATAATATAATTTGTAGTTATACTTATAATTTACATTTCTGTATGTTGACATTACAAGTCTATTAAGTAGAATAATTTCAATAAAATTCAATTAATTAAATAAAATTAAAAAGGTAGAACATTAAAATTAAAAAGGTAGAACATTGTGATGACATTGAGCAACTTGTGAAACCCTTCACAAGTTTGACGAATCCCATGGCGCAACTATGTGAAGTTGCTGAATCTCATGGTGCAATTTTATGTAATCATGCACAAAGTTGTCATAACTTAAATTGTTGCGTAACTTGGCATAACCTTTCATAACAACGATGAATACAGGTTCATAAGCTATATTAGAGACAAAAGATGATAAGCTTCTTATTTGCTGGATGATTACATTTTGTAGTTTTTGAAAGAAGACAGAAGAAAGTGTTATATTTGTTGGGATTTGGTGATAAGGAATTCTTCTAATGATGTATTTGATCCTATTATTCTGAGTTGGTTACAACCAAATATACCAAGTTAGAATATGGATAGGGATTTCATTTAATAATCAGTTTCTTGTGAATGTATAAATTCATGTAAGCCAGTAGAGGCAGAACGACTGAGTGTGAGAGACAGAGTGAGAACTTGCAAATCTGATGTAATCTTCATGATCTGAATAATAAGACAACCGATGCTTATTCTTGGTGGGCGTAGCCCAACGTTTGGGTGAACCAAGTGAAATCCTATGTTTCTTATCTGTGTGATTGTTAATTATCATATGTGAATTGTGTTTTCCACATTTGCAATTATAACAAGTGGTATTAGAGGTGGTTGGAGGAGCATCAAATTCTCGGAGGAGCCGCAGGAGTGAAATCTATTTGAAGTGCATCGAGTTCAACATCACCACAGGTCCCTCCTCTAGAAGGGTGCGATGACATGTACTAGTCAAACTTCACACGCATTTAAAAGCCTAGAATCATCGCGGTCCAGCTATGAGGTACAGTGCGTAGACTCTTTAAGATAGCCACACTCGAGATGCACCGGGAGGTGCGACGACTCCTCTTCAATATTCGCGTGTCTTTTCTTTGGAAAATTTTAAGGTGGATCGGCTTTGCCTTGAGGTAAATGTTTAAAACAATTAAAGAAGGCGAAGGAATTTTTTAAAATGTAATTTTTATTAATTAATAAGTGTAAAGTCACGTGGGTGGTGGATGAAGTCAAAAAAAAGTTTTTTTAATTGAGTAAATGTTTATTATATTTGGGATTAAATCTAATATTTAGAAGATGGGAGTTATAAGGTTTTAAAAAGTTAAAGGGTGTTTTGGTTTAAATTATTAAATTCTGTATTTATTCCTTAAGCATGGGTTTTATAACTTTCTGATCGGGTTCCTTAAGAAAAAAATGCTAAGATGCGGTAAAATCAACTTTGAGCTCTCGAAGCTCAAGATGCGGGATTTATTGGTGCAACAAGGGTTGCAAAAAGCATTGGTAGGCAAGTCAAAGAAACCAACAACCATGATGAATGAGGCATGGAAATATCTGGATGCAAAATATCTTAGTACCATTTGTTTATGTCTGGCAGATGATGTTTTGTTTAATATCGTAGGAGAGGATACAACATCAGGCTTATGGAGCAAGTTGGAAAGTCTATATATGACAAAATCCTTGATGAGGATAATCTACTTGAAGAGACAGTTGTACAGTTTGCAGATGAAAGAAGATACAAAAGTTGTTCACCATTTAAATACCTTTAATACCCTTATAGTTCAATTGACTAGTATGGAAGTTAAATTCGAAGATGAGGATACATCTATTACACTATTTTGTTCATTTCCTGAGTCTTGAGATAATCTAGCCACCTCTATTAGCTTTAGCTCAATAGATGTTTTAGATTATAATTTTTGTGGGATCTTTGTTGGCTGAGGATATGAGGAGAAAATCTAGTAAAGAAACCTCAACTTCAGAGGCGATGTTGGTCAAAGGTCGAACTAAAGAGTAGAATGTGAGATTTTTTTCTCGATCTAAGTCAAGACACAGAAAGGGTAAAGCAAAATGATGGTACTATGGAAAAACAAGACATCTCAAGAAAGATTGTTGGAAGAGAAAGGAATCTTGGGAAAACTCTACGAAGGAAGAAAATTTGGCTATAACAAATTTAGGTATGATTGATCAAGTTTTATCCGTTTCTAGTAATTTACAATATCAAGACGAATGGAATTTAGATTCAGGTGCCTCCCACCACATGTGCTCACATAGAAATTGGTTCATTCCTTACCAATCTGTTGATGAGGGTGTAGTGTTTATAGAAAATGGTATTCCCAGTAAAATTGTGGGTGTTGGCAGTATTAGAATAAGGATTTTCGATAGTATTGTTAGGGAATTAACGAATGTTAGATATGTACCTGATCTTAAATCAAATTTGATTTCATTGGGAGTGTTGGATTCTTGTGGATATAAGTATAAAGGTCAAGGTGGAGCACTCACATTGTCGAAAGGTATTTTAGTAGCGATGAAGGAAACAATGTTTGATAACCTTTATAAGCTAGAAGGGAGTACTGAAGTAGCATATGAAGTGACATATGTATCTTCTTATTTATGGCAGAAGAATCAAGTTCATAAGAGAAAAAAATAATTGCACGTACTCGTAAGCGGTAAATCATTTCCAGAATTAAAATCTTTGTTTCTGAATTCATGCTTGTTTTATATCTCAGCAAGTTATGATGGTGGTATAAAGGGATATTGTGTGTGGGATCCTACTTCTCACAAGGTCATCATTGACATATATAGTATGTATGGAACAACCAAAAGGGTTGATTCAAGATCACAACAGTAAATTTGTTTGCATGCTAGATAATTCATTGTATGGCCTATTGGTACCCAAGAAAATATACAAGGGGTTTGAATCCTTCATAGTGAGTCGGAATTTTTCAAAGGGTAGGAATGACTATACAGTTTATAGTAAATTCACAATCTTGATGTTATTTGTTGATGATATGCTTGATGCAAGTCGAAGCATGGATAAAATTAGTAAGAAAATGACTCAAGTGGACATGACAATTCAGATGAGGGATCAAGGAGAAGCAAAAAAAATTAAGGGAATGGAAGTACAAAGAGATGGTAATGGTAAGTTGTGGTTGGAGTTCAGTATGAACATTGTAAAACTAATTTTTATTTCTCTTGCTTTCCATTATAAGTTTTCTTCAAGCATAGGGCCTGTCTATAAAGAAGAAAAGGTTATGTCTCGTGAAAGTTCAGTAGGAGGTCTGTTGTATGTGATGAAATGCTTAAAACCAAATGTTTCACATGCTAATGATGTTGTCAGATATGTGACAGATTCAGGTGTTGCAGTGAAATGGGTGCTTCAACGTTTGAGAAGCACAAATGTCACCTATAATGGTTACACTGAGATAGTCTGTGATAATTGTAATGTATATTGTAATACATGTTTCTTGGATAGAAGGAGATATATCACTAAATATGTCTCACAACACAATTGTGGAAGATATGTTGGAGGTGGAGTGACCCCTCAGGAAATCCAAACTCGTGCAAGTCAGACATGAAAGATCATGAAACCAATTTTATTAGAGAGGTTGTAGTGGTGCTTGGATTCTCTTGGCTTGTAGAAAAGGTGATGAACATAAGGAAGGAGCAAGGTATCAGGTTAATTGTTGTCAAGGTGGAGATTGTTGGGATTTGGTGACAACAAATTCCTCTAATGATTGATTTGATCCTATTATTTTGCGTTGGTTGCAACCAAATAGACCAAGTTAGATTATGGATAGGGATTTCATTTAATAATCAGTTTCTTGTGAACGTATAAATTCATGTAAGCCCGTAGAGGCAGAACGACTGAGTGTGAGAGACAGAGTGAGAACTTGCAAATCTGATGTAATCTCCATGATCTGAATAATAAGACAACCGATGCCTATTCTTGGTGGACATAACCCAACGTTTAGGTGAAACACCTGAAATCCTATGTTTATTATCCGTGTGATTTTTAATTATCATATGTGAATTGTGTTTTCCTCATTTGCAATTCTAGCAATATTTACTTAATATAAGAGTTTTTCTTAGTGGAAAAAACAACTTTTCTTATTCCTGTATCATGTTTTAGTGAGATAGACCTCAATTGATCCATTTGATAGTGCAATTTTTCAACTCGGGGAATAAATTCCCATTAATGGAAATGGTGGGTCGATTGAATATAGTTTAGTTGCTTGACATGTTTTTTTATGGGCCATTTGAACTTGAGTGGAGAAATAACAAACAAAATGCCTCGGCCATCTTATCAAACCCCCTAAACTTTAGTTTTCTCACATGTTAGCTACGACCTTCTAGAATTCCAAGAGGGAATGTAACTATATACGATACACACTTTCCACGCATAGTAAGCACTTTCCATACACACTGCCTACAAATGAGCGAAAATGTAGACATTTTCTAGATTCAACAGAAAATATGTTCATCCTTTCTAGGGCATGATTGTATTAAAAAGGCAGGAAGGTTCAATAGAAATTTTGTTGGCCATGCAAACGCATGATTTTATTAAAAATGAAAGGTTGGCATTTTTATTCATGATTTAAAAGGAAGATGAAGAAATTCTCATGTTCAATCCTCAACGAATAATCATACTGAATAAGTTGTATTACATGGTTGTTATACTTCATCACATTATATTTATTTTGTGAAGTTATGGTATGCCTTAATGTGTATGTTTTTTTGTCACCTTATAATAAATTCCGCAAATATTTTCAAAAATATTTCCATTTACTTCCAAAAACCTCTACAACAAAACTATGATATTCCCTAGTTGTTGGTTCTCCTGAAACCCATTGGAAATATGCTTGTGGGGTTTCATGAATAATTTAATATTATATATTAAAAAAAAACATTATATATTACATAAAAGTTTATATATATATATATAATTGTAATTATAATGTGTTCTTTAAATGTATAAATATTTAAAAAAATATATTATATAAATGTTTTATTATATATATGTGAAACTAGGCGTTGGTCAATTCCTAAAACGCCATGGGATGAAAGAGTGTGTCACCTTTTTGCATCTAAGAAGGTTGAAGATGAAATCACTTTCTCTTAGATTGTCCAGCCTATACCCATATTAGATCTCATTTTCAAAATATTGATCACACTACCAACCTTCCTAACCTCTTAACTCAACAAAGGTATGGTGATCTTGAAAAACTTCTCTTAATGTTTTTCAAGCACAGAAACAAAATTCTAAAGAATCACAAGTAATCACTTACCCTCTTAAGGTCTGATAGACCAATTATGTCTTAGTGGACATTAATCATCATCATCATCATATATATATATATATATATATATATATATATATATAGAGAGAGAGAGAGAGAGAGAGAGAGAGAGAGAGAGAGAATTTAATTTTAATAGTATGAAAAATAAAAAAATACAAACTATTTTATTATTATTATATATTATATATTGCATTTTTTTTTTTTTAGGACAGAATGGATGGTGTTTAAAAAATAAGAGTTGTTGTGAGTGTAAAATTGGAGTTAGAAGGCTAGAAGTAATTAACCAGGAAGAGAGTGGGGGCCTTCAACTAAAATGAAAATGTCTCATTGCATTGTAGAGTGTTGTGAGCAACCCTTGGGAATAATAAAAATGCCCAACAAATAATATATGGTTGTGGATAACCTATGGGAAAGGGAGAAAAATATCCAATACTGAAGAAAACATGTAAGTGATTCTAATAATGATTTGTGGCAAAGAGAAGATGCCCAATGAAGTGAAACATCATCCAAGCTATAAGAAATTCAACCCAAAGGAAGGTAAATTATGTCGTTTCATTTACTTTCAATAACCAAAGAAACCATTCAAACACTAACTATTAACAAATTCATACAGTCATTAACATAGAGATAAAACACACCTTTAACATACATATTTTACATTGGAAAATCAATATGTAATGGGAATTTAATTAAGCTTAGGAGATGAATATAGAGGGGTGAGATATACCTATACACAAATGTGTATTGTTACTCACATATAAATAAATAAATAAAAAATTTACCTGGCCATGGCTCAGAGGCATCTTCACTCATCCTGGACAAGCTCCTTAACTCTTTTGTCCATCGATCTTCAAACATGTTTCCCTCTTCAGGTTCTCATTTCTTCTATTGTCTTCTTTATTTTTCCTTTCTTCTCCCTTGTTCCTCTCCTCACTACAATGTTCATTATTGTAATGGGATAGCTTTGGAAGGCAAACCATCACAATGGTTGGTTTCCACTTCTAATTTTTCCAAAATAAAAGACAAAATAAAATAAAGGACATGTTTGAAAATTTTCTAAAAGGTAAAACAACTATATGCTTATTACAATGTTTGGAGAGGATCCAATTCAAATCAAACCTCCCCATTTGCAATCTTTTGTTCCCCAAAATCTTCAAATCCCTTCAATATTGTTCTCTTATCATCAAACAGACTCCAAAAAATATCCAATAAAGGGTGACTCCACTATATGATGGAAGATAAGAGTACATTAGGGGTTTCCTTTGGAAGGACATTATTTTCCATCTCATGGTTGGAGTAATTTTTTTTTTTCTGTAATAGGTAATTGGAAAACCACTAGTCCTTGAGATGCAAGTACAAGTAGCTCCTCTTTACCCTTAACCTTGACTCTCCAAGATTTTTTTTTGGTTGTTAGGTTTTGGGATGGAGTTACATGAAATGATATATATATCTCGATCATTGGATGGAAAAATCAAAGAAATGGTTTCATTGAGCACATCAAACATTGTTTCACTCATTCACAATTCAAAGAATTTGTATCTCAATTACAAAACACGTGACGAACCTAATATCCAGTGGAGCTTGACTTGTTGTAGTGCTTATCAAAGGAAATGCACTCATGCATAAATTAAATCTCTGATATGTTTTCTAATTGGGGTGTCAACATAGATCCCCTTCACTATAGGATACAATCATTCACAATGAATTAACAAAGCGTTCATGCAACCACAAAGAGTTGCAATGTGTATCCATGCCCTTTAGTAGAGATCTCGCTTCTACCAAACAAGCAATGTAAATGCAAGAGAGAAAGGAAGTGTATGAGATATGGTGATCACTGGGCTATCTTTCTATGTTGTGCCAATAGTAGAAAGGCTTCTCCAAGGGAGCCAATCCCAATATTTCACCTATGCTAATTGTCAGTCAAGGAATTCAAAAGAGGATTTTCAGTCATGAACTATGACATTTAGTGGGGGACTTCGCCTAATGGACAAGAAAATGAAAGAATGTATATAGACAAAAAAAGAAATGAACAACAACTATAGAAAAAAACTTGAAATTACTAATCAATTGAATATATCTATGGTCTTGCAAATAAATGAAGAATATAAACAAATATACTTAACTAATACACTATGACAATACAAATCAACATGGACCGAATTGGTGGGAGTTACTGTTAGGATCCATCCCTAACCCCTCATAATTATTCATTAGTTAGTTGTCATTGTAATAAGTGGTCAAACCTCATTATTATCGGGACCACAAGTAGTTAATAATTAGTTATGGATAACCCATGGTGTTGGCCCTTGGTATTGGCCTGTGGTACTTTTGGTTGTGAACTATATTTAAAGAATCCATCTCTCCATTGTATGTTGTTGAGTATTATTGTAAGAGAGCTCTTCTCATTTGGAGGTTTCCCCCTCGAAGAGGCAAGTGAACTAAGCTTTCTGTGATATCGATATTATATGTCTACTCTATATTTGATGTTCCTATTACTTACACAGTATATTTTCTTGTTCTGTTAATTATTCCAATTATATCACAAGTGGCATCAGAGAAATTTCCTGGGTAGGAAGTGTGGGTGATTTTTTTTTTCCAGCATAGCAACGTGTTCCGCTTGACTTATATAATGTCATCGAGAACAACACTTGGGAAGATACTCTCTAGTACATGGGTACTCAAGTAGTACTCGAGCCTCCTTAGTTGGTTCCCTGTGATATTGGTTTGAGTAATATTGTCGACCCCACACGTATATTAGAGAGATATAACATAGGTAAAACCCTTGTCTGTAGGTACCGTGAAACATACCATAACCCTGGGGAAAGACACATAATAGAAAAATAACAAAAAAGAAAGAGGACATACAAGATCCATTTCCACGCAACCTAACCTCCTGCATTCCAGTTGCAAAATTCATACATCTTTCTTCTTGTTAAGAATTTGGACATTTTGACACAACATTACTATTCAGATCTAGATTGATGGGTTCGGGGATTAAATGTTATATGAGTCTCCCGAGCCAGAGGATATTGAGACCACCATGCCCCTCTTAGAATCCATTGAACCTCCTGAGGAAACAAAAGAACCTATCATCTCTCTCCATGCCCTTGCTATCATTTAAGGTAGTGGTGTTGTTTGATCATGACATGACCCATAATTTTATTCATTACAGGGTCACCAAGGATGTCAATTGATTTATTTGATCAATTTCAAATTTTCAAATTCTCATAGCTAATGGTGGTACAAGGAAATGTGGGGGGCACTGTTGAGAATTTTAAAATCCAAATGGGAGATTATACCCTGAAAACTCACATGTTGTCATCTCGAGAAAAAAATAAGTGGTTCACCAAAATGTTGGGCTATGATTATGATATCATCTATAAGAAACGAAAGGACAATGTCATGGCATATGCATTGTGCCTAAAATATAAATATGAAGGTTCCCTCTTTTCTCTATCATTACCAATCCCTCATTGGATTGATGAAGTTAAGCATGAATGGCTCACCCATCCCACTATCTCACAGATAATTCAGTGACTTCAAGTTGACACTATCCCTCCCACCGGCTATACTTGGAAAGTCAATGTAGTCAAGGCACACAATTAAACATGAGCACAACATACCACCCACAGACATATGGCCAAACCAAAGTGGTCAATAAGTGTTTGGAAACTTATGTTGTTTTGTTTAAGACAAACAACATCAGTGGGTGAAATGGTTACCACTAGAAGAATGGTGGTGCACCATTTCTTATCATACAAACACCAAAATGACACCATATGAAACAATGTATGACCAACAACCCCCTATAGTCACTTCCATATCTTCTAGGAACATCAAAGGTACAAGATATTGACAAGTTGGTGCAAGGTAGGGCACTTACCCTCATGGATCTAAAGGAAAACCTCCACATGGTCCAAAATAGTATGAAGCATCAAGCTGACCAACAACACTCTGAAAGGGTTTTCCAAGAGGGTGATCAGGTGTCTCTCGGACTCCAAACTTACAAGAAAAAATCGATCAAATATTAGGGCCACCACAATTTGGAACCCAAATTTTATAGCCCCTATCAAATTCAAAAACACATTGTTCCAATTTCCTACAAACTTGCAATTTCAATGACCTCCAAAATACATCTGGTGTTCCATGTTTCTCGTTTAAAGAAAGTGGTGGGTCAGAATTGTAGGGTTCAAACCATCTTACTTGAACTATATTAATAAGGCTCCATTTGGCTACAACCTGAATCTGTCCTCAACATGTGAGAGTGTCACCTGAGGGGCCGAACTATCAAAGAAGTGTTGATCAAATGGAAGGACACATATCCATAGGATGAAACTTGGGAACCAACTACCATCCTGCAACAATTTCTACATCATCAACCTTGAAGAGAAGGGTGATTTTGAAGGGGGAGGGCATGTTAGAATCCGTCCCTAACCCCTTGTATTTATTCATTAGTTAGTTGTCATTGTAATAAGTGGTGAAACCTCATTATTATCGGGACCACAAGTAGTTAATAATTAGTTATGGATAACCCATGGTATTTTTTCTTGTGAACTTTATTTAAAGAATACATCTCTCCATTGTATGTTGTTTAGGATTATTGTAAGAGAGATTTTCTCATTTGTAGGTTTCCCTTTCGAAGAGGCAAGTGAACTAATCTTTCTTTGATATCAATATTATATTTCTTCTCTATATTTAATGTTCCTATTACTTGCGCAATATATTTTCTTGTTCTGTTAACTATTCCAAGTATATCACACCTCCCAACCGATATCACACTATGGAAGAAGCTACATAAATGAAAAAAGATATTACACCACCAAATTGATCTCGAACATCAGCTCATCACTTATATTAATAAAAATGTAATATGTCTCAGTAGTTACAGAGTTACTGAAGTTTCAAACTAATGAATTATTACCCCCCTTACATCATTGCACTATCACATTTTATACCCAGAACTGATCCTAGCAGTGGGAAGGACGATTCAACTGAATCTCTTGTTCCAAGAATTTCCAAATCATCTTACAATAGAAAAACAAAAAATGATCTACCGATTTAACCCCTTTTCTGGTAGCATGAGGGAAAATATACATAACATATCGTGCATGCAATATCCTCATGACATGGAAATGCATGAGGAGACCGGCACCTGGATATTTCTAGCCAATTTTTGCCTACCTGTGCTAACATTGGAAGTGTTTTTACTATCCTTTGACCTATGTCCATCGTGCTACTCATCCTCTGAAATCGATAGGCATGGACACTATTTCATATTGACCTGGATACGAAAAAAACCCATGTCTTAGTTTAGCTTCGTGTTGGTTGTTGATGTGTTAAACAACGAGGTAGCTACATGAACTGTATGTATGTCGTAGGATATGTACTTAGAGAAAAACCTCATTAGCAATAGGTCAACCAATAATCCTCCTAAGCTATCAAAAAAATTGAAGTAGTCATAATTTGATAAACGAATTTACCTTATTTTCTTGGAGTGACATATTCATCAGAAACCTTGGGACATTATCACGATGTGGATGACAACAAAGCAAAAGAGAAAATCAAATGAGTCAAAAGAGGTTTTACTAGCAGTAAAATATCGTCAATTTGGAGGCCCATGATACTCCATGGTTTTTATTCCTCCTCAAACCCATTGGAATCATGCTTGTGGGGTTTGATGAATAATTCAATATTATATATTAAAAAAAACACATTATATAATATATATATATATATATATATATATATATATAATATGTTTTTTTAAATCTATAAATATTTTAAAATATATATTATATAAATATTTTATTATATTGAAAGTGTATATATATTATAGTTTTTTTTTCTTTTAATTTGATTTTAATAACTTGAAAATTTAAATATATATCTATATATTTGATTTTTTCAATTAAAATCGTTAAAATATAATACTAAAATTATTATACAATGCAAAATGTTTTTTTGGACATAATGATCCCTAATGTCTCAAAAGATGCTTATTGCAAAAAATTACAAAACAATGTGTGTGCACAAATGTATTTATGGATTGTGTTTTAAAAAGAAGAGCTATTGTGAGTGTAAAATCAGATTTAGAAGTTTGGAAATAATAAAGTAGCAAGTGAGTGGAGGTGTTCCACTAGAATGAAAATGTCTCAGCACATTGTAGAGTAATGTGAACGACTCATGGGAAAAGGAAAAATTCCCAACAAATAATACATGGTTGTGGAAAACCTATGGACAAAGGAAAAAAATGTTCAATACTGAATAAAATGTGTAAGTGAGTCTACTAATGATTTGTGACAAAGGAAAGATGCCCAAGGAAGTGAAAAATCGACCAAGCTATAAGAAACGTGACCCAAAGGAAGGTAAAATATGTTGTGTCATTTACTTTCAACGACGAGAGAAAACATTCAAGAAATGACCATTAACAAAGTCATACATTCATTAACATAGAGATAAAACTCATCATTAACACACATATTTTACATTGGAAAACCAACATGTGATGGTAATTTCATTAATTTCAGGAGATAAATATAGAGGGGTGAGCTATACCTATACACAAATGTGTATTGTTACTCACGAAAAAAAGAAGAATAAAATAATTTCACTTGGCCATGGATTAGAGGCACCTTCACTCATCATGTACAAGCTCCTTAACTCCTTTGTCCATTGATCTTCAAGCAAGCTCCTTAACTCCTTTTTCCATTGATCTTCAAGCAGGTTGTCCTCTAAGAGCTCTCATTTCCTCTATTGTCTTCCCCATTTTCCTTGCTTCTCCCTTGATCCTGTCCTCACTACAACATTCATTATTTTAATGGGATGCCTTGGAAGGCCAACCATCACAGTGGTTGGTTTCCACTTCCAATTTTTCCAAAAGAAAATAAAAATAAAATAAAGGAGGACATGTTTACAAAATTTCTAAAAGGTAAAGCAACTAGGTTCTTATTACAATGTTTGGCCACGAGGATCCAATTCAAATCATACCTCCCCATTTGCAGTATTTTGGTCTCAAAAATATTAAATTCCCTTCAATCGTCTTCTTTGATCATTAATAAAACTCCGACAAATCTCCAAGAAAGGGTGCCTCCACTGTAAGATGGAAGATAGGGGTTGAGTAGGGGTTTCCTTATCCGAATTTAGGAACATAACGAACTGATTATAGACTGAATACCATAAAAACAGAGATAGGAAGAATAAAACAAATATTCAATGAAGAATATATTCTATTAAATAATGAAATAGGCTGAAACTGTAAAATTGCAGAATCAAAACTTGCTCGAATGGTGGTAGCTATCTCTGAGAAGAGATGTGTTACACATTATTTTCTTCACCCTTATGATTGTTAATGATGTAAACCTATCTATTGCCTTCAGAGAGGTCAGTGGCCTGAATTCCTGAATAAATAAGGGAGGAGAACTTTCCCTGAGAGAAGAAGTTGTATTTTCCTTTGTAAAAACCCTATTTTGGAGGATTTTCGCAGGTTGCTATATACACAGGGTGTGAAAATGCCTGATTTCTGCAGGTTTCTCTATAGCTAGGGTGTGACGACCTTAGTACATGGGAAAAATGATCATTTTCTTGATGCTTCTAGAAGGAGAAGCTTCTATGCTGAGGTGGCCTCCGAACGGTTTGGATCTTACTCGATTTCATGATTTAGGGGGATCATCCTAACCTCCTCACCTTATCCTCTTCAGCTTATAAAAAGAGAGGAGATGTCATGGAGAAAGTTAGTTGGTTTTGGAGCTTGGATTTTGTAGTTGAATTTGGCTTGAGATTGTTAGCTTGGTTAGATTGGATTTGAGATTTTCTTTGTCAAGATAGATTGTGAGTAGCTATCAGATCCATGGTCTCAGAATCCTTGGAGCAAGAAGTGTGTGGGAAGCAAGAAATCGTTGGAAGTAACCTTACGAAATCAAGGCATCTGGTTGTAATCTCTCTTCCTATTATTTAATATAATATAGTGGCATGCTTATTTCCCATAGAATTATCTTTATTTTATTGCATAATTCTTTGATCATATGCATAGGTTGTCATTGAATATACTTCTACTTTTTTTGCTTTGGTTGGTTTGTGTCTCACTACAGGATCAGTATCACAAGAGCACCAGAGTGAAACAGGAACAACAAAGACATAAGGAAGCGACATTTAAAGGTATGTCTCTCGTCTTTTCTTTGGTAGTAAATTCGATGATTAGAGCCTAGGGAAAGCGCCATGTTTTGTCTTGTTTTGTTCTAGATCTAGGTGGATCTAGGGAGATTAGTTTATGTCTACATTTACCGATTTATCCAACAACAAGATGTGGATTCTATGCACATCCGTATGACAAGAATGGATTACAATGAGGCTCCATAGGCCCTTTTCATATTACTCATGAATTCCAAAACCCTAGACATTCAAAAACCTAACCCTAGAAGGTGAAACACCAAAAGTCATGTGGGCCCTATGGGTAAGTTGGTGTAATTTGGTACCTCAACTTCTTAGGGTCATAAATTTTTCATACAACATCTATTTTAGGCACGTGATAGCCCATTGGAAAGGTATTTCAAAGAACTACACATTCCATTACTAGACTCTAACTCTGTCTGCAGTCTGACTGTGGAAAGACAAAAAAACAATGTTTAGGGCCGCAAAACAACCCTGAAAATACAAGAAGATGTGCTGACATGTAAACATACAAAATAGGCTAGTTGGATTAGGAGAGAGGCCACACGTATCCACCTGGAGAATGTGTGAGGCTTAAGACAACCCCAGAAGTGTAGGACTCACAATTATAAAGTAACAAAGAAATACATGCTGAACAAAAAATGAAAATGAGGAGCCAGTTGGAATAGGTGGGTGGAAACCAATATCCATATAGATCAATCCTCCACCCTTAGGAAGAAATTGTCTCCATCACATTGAGTTCCCCCATAAGGTGAGGAAACATCTATTGGATTTGGCCCCAGGTGAGCCACTTGCCTTGGTGTAGGAGTTTCCCTGCCTTGACAACCCGATAAAGCTAGATCTGTTGTTGGTGAGTGCCCTTGACATGTGTGTCCACTATCTGATTAGTGGATGTTTGTTCCATGCAGTCAGGGTTGAGTTCTATTGGTGTTAGTTGTTCGACGATCCTAGAGGTGTCCAATAATGGTGGAAAATATGGTCGAAGGAGGTCCACATTGAATACTGGATGCAGACCAAGGAAGGGTGGAGTGTTGAGCTCAAAATAATTTCTACCCACAACCTTGGTAATATTGTAAGGCCCATAATGAAGTGGGAGAAGCTTTTGATGGGTATCGGTGATACGATCCTTCTTCAAATGTAACCATACTCTATCACCAACATGAAACTGGTGTGGTACCCTGTGTTTATTATGGTGCTACTTGTACTTAGCATTGGATTTATGCGAAATCTCTTGGACCTGTTGGAGGATGTGTTGAATCCTCTCAGTGAATCGAGTGGATTTGTCGAGTGCAGAATGATAAAGATTCTGTCAGTGTGGTGGCAAGATGAAGTGAAACATCAATGGGTCCCAAGGGTTGGAATCCTAGACCCACCTAAAATGGGCTATGGCCAGTGGAACTATGGAGAGCCATGTTGTAATTGTGTTGGACATATGGGAGACTATCATCACATGTATGGGGATGCTTAGAATTGTACATGTGAAGGATGTCCACAATAATCCAATTGACGAACTTAGTTTTCCCATCGGTTTGGGGGTGGAATGAAGTGGATTTTGTGAGCTTGGTGTCCAACAGAGACCAGAGACTAAACCAAAAGGTGTTGAGAAACCTGTTGTATCGGTCAGAGATGATCGTCTATGGTATTCCAAAGTGAAACCAAATGCGTTCGAAGAATAGCTTGGTAGTATCTGCCGCTATGACATTCTTCTTACAATATGTGAGGATGGCCATCTTTGAAAACTAATCAACGACCACAAACACAGTCATTTTCATTTTTGGTGGACGACAATCCAGACATGTAATCCATGGAGATAGATTCCCACGGTTTATCAGGAATACGAAGAGGGCCCAGGGGTGTATAATCCTTGCTTCTTGATGGACAACTTGGCAATGGTGTAGGCAATGCAAGATCAGATATACCTACTGACGTCCTGTCGAAGTTTTGGCCAATAAAAATGTTTCTGAAGGATGACCACAGTTTTCTCTATGCCAAAATGTTCTGCCACCCGACTATAGTGGGCTTCCCAAATTAGATTTTCATGCTCACTTGTAGGAACACAGAGATGGCCCAGGTGGCATAAGAGTATGTCATGAATGTGAAAATCAGTGACAGTGGTGCCTGTCCCCAAGAGATGATTTGTGGTGGCAAAGTCCAGATCTTGCTGGTAAATTTGGGGCCACTCTAATGTTTCATGTCGACAAGAATGGAGCATAGTGGTAAGTGAAACCATAGGAGGTTGAATGAGGAAATGAACGCCACAATTGGAGATATCGGTCTTATACTTGATTTTGAAATGGAACTGCTGCAGTTAGGTGGACCACTTATGATGGCTGTCATTCTGCGATTTCCCTTGTGTCTATATGAAATGCAGAGGCTTGTGATTAGTATGTATGATTGTCTCTGTCCACATGATGTAATGTTTCCATTGATGACAACCTTGTACAATGGAATAAATTTCCTTGTCATAGGTGGGGTATTTACAGATAGTATCAAAGAGTGTCTCACTATGGTATTCCATCAGATGCCCGTGCTGAGTGAGAACTTTTCCCACATCATAGTCAAATGAATCAATCTCAATCTCGAATGGTTGTTGCAGATCGCGCAAGGAAAGTATTAGAGATGAGCACAAACTATTTTTCATATATTCGAATGCTCGTTGCTTCTCCTCCCCCCACACGAACTTGGCCCTACCACTACCCTTGGTCATCTAGCTAAGGGCCTAGGAAATATGGGAGAATCCCAACACGAAGCATTGGTAAAAATTGGTAAGTCCTAAGAAGCTTTGAAGCTCAGTCAGTGTGGTTTGGGCTGGCCAGTCACGAATGAATTGGATCTTAGCTGGATCACCATAATCATCAACAATGTATCCCGGGTATTGGACCCTGTTCTCGACAAAAGAGTGTTTTTCCAAGTTGTCATAAAGCTTGTGTTGTCCCAGAGTGCTAAAAACCTGTTGAATATTGTTGTGCCTCTTTCATCACCTTAGTGAGCAAAATAGAGGTGCTTGCAAGATTAGTTGGGTTTCCTAAGTAGGACAAATGTAAGGAAAAGGGTTAGAGAAAGAAATATAAAAAAACAACTAAGAAATAAACTAAGAAATAAAATAACAACTAAACTAATGAGCATAGGGACATAAGAACCAAAGAAACAATAAGATCCATGTCACCAATGGTAAGGTTGATATTAGTGAAATAAAACACCAAGAAGAAAGAGGACTATGGGTCCCTTCTTCTTCCAAGGGAGGGCTCTTGGACCCCCACAAACAAGCTCTTCTTACAACTTTGAAAATAAAAATGGTGAAAGAACTCCAAACAAATCCACTCAAGAGGTGAGATGGATTGCCCAATGCAATGATGCTAGTATACTCTTGGCAAGAATAGAGGATTCTTCAAGAGAATAGTGGCAACAAAACTTTGCTATGAAATTCCTTGAAAAATGAAGTGCATCCATGGCGTTTTTATAGCACTTCTTTGAGGTATTGTACCGGTTTGTACTGTGTAAAGAGGCTAATTAGGGAATTTCTAGGTATTTGACCAGCCACCCAATCGAATCCAGTCCAGATTTGAGTGTCAAATCAACTTGGAATCTCAACTAGAAGTGGGTGGGAGGATGAATACTCTCATAAATGTGTCGTTTCTCAAGTGCATGGATTTTTGTGACAACATTCGTGCATCGGGCGCATGTGCACGATTCCTGCATTTTTGTTGCGCACACGTGTGCGTGATCCCTGTGTCGTCATAATGCCCTTTAATTTTAGCATTGGTTCCATAGTTTTTGACCCTTTGGAAATCCTTTTGTGGTAATATTGGTCCATGGGTGACCTCATAACTGTTTGGTGATGCTGAATTCTTGTAACCATTTGCGGATGAAATTTTAGTGATAACAGATGCCCCCTGATGGATGAGGTTAGGAGCATACGTATAGCTGAAATCAATCAATGTTTCTTGTACTAAGAGTGTCGTTGTAAGAGATATCGATAGTGGGGTTATCAAGAGCTACCCATTGGAGGGAGAAGGGAACCTGTAGAACCCAACCTTCTATAAAGTGTGTAAAAATAAATTATATACAAACGAGGCGGGCATGCCCGATGCTCGTGTCATGTAACTCAAAAAAATGAATGATGTGTTGATGTAGACAACTGCAACGCCCTCAGGGGTGGTCATGATAAAGGCAAAAGAAAATTCTGCGGAGGAACATACTCTGAACAGTGGGAAGTAAAATCTGTAAGAAATATCATGGATGTGGTAGGCATTGATAGCCCAGCCTAGTTCTGAGGTCTTTGGTAAATATAGGAAATAACTGCAATAGTCACAAATTAAGACCCACCGTAACATGAGAAAGTGTTGAAGTCGAATGTTATGGAGGTCAACGATAGTAGGGAGCAATTGTGGTTCTCCCTGTGCCATCCGAGACCTCTCATTGAAAACAAAATGAGAGTCAAGATACTTTCGCCCTTCTGGAAAAATGTGATGATGTCGACAAAAGGGGAACGTGACTCCCAAAAGAAAAGGGCTTCGTGAAATATACTAGGTGAGGTTAGGAACTGAGGAGGTACATGGTCGAAGCCAAGATGTAAGGAGACTCAAGACTACCCTTGGTTGAAGGTATATGTGAAGTATAAGTGGCCGCAACCATGCAACTAAGTCAAGTGTCAGGGGGACAACAAGATGTGGGATGAATTTTGCCAGGGGCGAGACAAAGTGAACAAACTCAGAGGGCATAGGTAAGTGGCCTGTGGGATATTCAAAGTATATGGACAATGTAAATCAAGGGTAGATGATAAGGAGTGACCCAACCAAGGGTGACATGGGTTGCGTTTTCCAAAAAGGGAAGAAGGACGTCAAAGGTGACGTAAAAAATGTAATGGAAATGTTGGGAACAAAGGCGTTTGTACAATAAATAAAGAATAAGTTGGGATGAGTGTACAAAATACAAAAACGGGTTCCCCAATGTAATATGGTTGGGCCGGTGAGGACGCCATTTGTGTGGAGAACTGATGGAGGGTGGGGGCCCCATGGGTGGGTTTCTGTATGAGGTAGGTGAAATGAAGGGAAATTTGCAAAGGGGAAAACTGATTATGGATGAAAATGGAGGGTTCATGATACTGTGGGGGTGCAGTAAAAATAGAAATTTAAAGAAATAATCTGGGAGTCCGGTGGGAGAGATAGAAAAATGAGGAGAAAGAGTATGTGGTTGATTCGTGACATGATGTAAGACTATCGGGACTCCCATCCCTATAGGGCTGAAAAAACAGCATGAGTGTCAAAGTGAAAAAGGGTGCTATAAATGAGATAACTCATGTGGGGGAGAGTGCTACCGGATGACAGTACCGAAGATACTAATGGAGGTATGGGTACTACAGAGACGATGATGGGGATCCTATAGGAAAATTTCAGAGGGTGTGAATGGAGATGCAATGGAGAGTCAAGGGGAATAATTACTTGCTAGTTATGATGATATACCTGAAGGGGTGGCGTTGGTCTATGATGACCGAATACCTGCACACATGAAAATCAAATACCCGACGTGAACAATAACTGAAGATAATCGAACATCTGAGCATTTATTTGATAACTTTGAACATGAGCATGCATACTTGGATGGGGTATGAAAAAATGGCTCCCCGGGGGCTCAGGATAAGAAGTGGCCCGGGGACTGTCGTGATGTAGATGACGGCAAAGTCCGTGCAGATGTGGATAGTGCCATGTTTTTTGTTAACGAGCACAGGGTTGGAGACCCATGATGTGTAGGTGATGGGGTAGATGAACCCAGCTGTGCGTAATTTGTCAATCTCAACTTTGATGGCCGCTGCTTTGGATGGGTGTAGCGGTCGCTATTTTTGACAAATGGGTGTAATGCCAGGCCAGGTGTCGATGCGATGTTTGACAGTAGAAGGATCGATGCCAGGCATTTCTATGTATGACCAGGTGAAAATATCCCGATATTCTGGGAAGAGTGCTTTATAGGTGGGGATTTCTTGAGGAGTGCAAGCGGTGCCAATGGTGATTTCCTCGACGACTCCAATTTTGATGGAAATATCGATTTTGATGGTCGGGGAAATGTTGGCCATGTTTCCTTCTTCAAAAGCATCAGGGGTCGGGATAGGGTTGCTGAACCAGTCGATATCCCCTGATGGGATAAAATCCTTAGTTTCGACTATGTATATGGGATTTTGGGTGGGAGGCGTGACGACTTCTTGTGAAAAGAAGAGAGCTCTGTGGTGTAGCGCATCCCATGGGTAGTTGGGAGTAGTTAGTTCCTCGAGTATGTCCTCATCACAATGAAATTGGCGGGAATACAAGGGGTCTGAATGGGCGATGTCGATGATGGTCACTATGTGGTTGTCTTTTGGTGAAGAAGAAGCAGGGGGAACGATGCAATTATATTGCGATGGTTCTCTCAACATATACCAAATATCGAAGTATTGAGGAGTACCAGTGGTAGTTGGGTGGAAAATTTCCGTAGGGAAATGTATGGGGGAATTGGGGGGATTTGGGAGTGAAACCTCGGATAAATTATCCAAGAACCATGGAGGCGTAGGGAGTTCCTCTGGTTCAGGAGAAATGATATGAAGAATCTCTATAGACGAGGTAAGGTCGGTCATTGATTATGTAGGAGGTGTCGTGGTTTGAATCAAAGATATGTGGCGTTGCCTGTATTCAATGATCACAGGAAATTGGCATGTAAAATGATCCAAGGATTCGCATAGAGAGCAGGGGCATCTCATACATTCATTGACTGAAGTTGTGACATAATGGATGTCAATGATTTTTGGTAGGGATGATGTAGTCGGGTTGGGCTCGTTCTAGAAGTTTTGGCGTCCTGCGGCTAACATCTGCCGAAAGCGCGGTAGTGTTGGGAAATGGTGGGTATAATGGCCATATTCTAAACATATAGCACAAGTGAATTTGGTTCGTATCCCTTCACTACTTGAGTGAGGGGCGGTAGAGGCAGTACTTGCTATAGTGGCGAGTGTTGATGGAGTTTGATTGAGTGGAATCAAGTTCCATAACTCTGGTAGAGATGGACAGTTATTGGTTTGGTGTCCATCTTTATCACATAGTGCACAAGGAGGCTAGACACCTGGGGGAAGTGGAGCTGTGGGATCCTTCTTATTTCGCCTTCCCTCAGTTGTGGCAGGGAGGGTAGTGAGTGGGGGTGTAGAGGGTATGGTGGGGGTGAGTATGGGAATCGTCATTGGGATTCCTTCCATTTGGGGGGAAGGGATGTCCGAGGGACCATCTCTGGTGGATGTAAATACCAAGCTAGAATTGCTAACACCATATTAGGTAGGGTAAGCATTGCGGCTACTTGGAAATATTGTACGTCCGGTGGGGGGTAGAACAAGGGGATTTGAGTGATGGCTTGGGGAACTGTCTCCTAAATTGGGATATGCCCTTGGGGGGAGGTGGACTCATGGACTGGTGGAGTCGAGGAGTTTGCAGGAGGTTCGTGAGGGGGGAGATCTGTGATTAGTGGGACATCAGATATGATAGAAGCCTCCCTGGGAGGAAGGGCGTCCTCCATGTTAGTTCCATTGGATGATATGATGCATACTTGATTGGAAGGATGAAGAAGCGGTGGTGCACCGTGGTAAGTTCCTAACAATGATGGGTCTTTGAAAATCTAGGGACCCATTTCGATAAGTGGGTATGCGTCATGAATTGTGTGTATGAGAGGGAGAATGTTGTCGATGTTGGCCAAGGGGTTAGGCTCATAATGCGACACTTGGTTGATTGTGATGGTCTTCCTGTTGTGGGTGAACATCATGGTTCAAAAAACAGACGAGGGAACTTCCTTCATAGCGTACATGTAGCTACGACTGAACAAGATATTATAATCGAGTGGGGCATCAATAACTTCAATGTCGATGAGAATGGTCTTGCCCCCGATTTCTATAGGGACATTTTGGAAGAGCCCTTCCGAAGATGATGGTCATCTGTCATAAGATATTAAGTTAATGGAAGATGGTATGAGTTCGGGGGAACCAAGTTTCTGCCATATGAGTTCCGGGGAACCAAGTCAATGATGCACCGATGGACTATAATGTTTCGAATTTTTACTGGGATTTGAAAAGCGATTAGACCGGGAAGGCAAGGTTCTCCGTTGTCGAGATCAAATTTGATGAGTCGAGTATCTGCGGGGTTGACTGCCCTCAAGGTGGAAAGTAATGATTTCCACTGAGTGGGACAAGTTTGAAGGACCTCTAAAAATGACATGGCAGCTGGGGATTGTGCTAAGTCATCGACCAAACTATAATTATGAGTTGCCCTAGCCTATGGGTTGTGGACATTCTTTCACAATGGGATGCGAGGGATGCAAAGAGGTGGCTCTGCGTTTGGGCAAGGGATTACCAATGAGGGTCCCGTTGGTGCGGGGATTATTTCTAGGGGACTGGGAGGAAACTCAGCGGTTGCATGGTATTGATGATTACGTGTTTGCAGAAGAATTTATTCCTCACTGGTGAGGAGGATTGTACGATCTGTTGGATTGTTTGGATTGAGGTATTGTCCCACTTGTGGTGAGGTAGGTTGTATCTAT
>ML785804.1:235663-252036 GCA_009831015.1 Picea engelmannii
GTCTAGTCATTGAGTCTTTCATTATTTTAAAATCAGCGATTTGGGGGCAATGATGAGTGTAATGACCGAACTCACCACAAAGGGCACAAGGGAAGTTTGTTTTAACAGTATTATTATTTCTCCCTTGACGCCTATTATTATTTCTCTCGTGGGGGTTTTGATTCCCTTGGGTCTGGTTGCCCCCAGTAGGTTGGTTCTGCTAGGGTTGATTCCCACCTTGACCTGGGTTATTATTGTTCCTGTTTCTTCCTTTCTTTTTTTCATTATTTGATGGGTGGGTCAGATTTGTTGTATTCAGCTATTCAAAATTTTGATATTTCTAAACGGGAGAGGGTTGAACAAAATTCACCCCAGCGTGAGGATGTGGGGGAGCCATGGGTTGTGGGGGACCAGGAAATGGAAAGTATGGATTCTGTGGGATTTGTGATCCGTAAGGTACGTAGGAAGGCGTTGCTCTTTCGCTAGTACTATACACTGAGGTAGAGGGCGTACCAGAACTTGTTTGAATAGGTGGGTGTATGGGGGGTACCGGAGGTGGCCCACTGATAAGGGGGTGGGGGGTAATAAGAGGTGCCCGCATATGCTAATGGATATTGAGGTGTGCGATACATTTGTGGTTGTTGGGGTTGTGGACCGTGGTGAGTGGTTTTACCAATCAGTCTGTCTACTGAGTGAGACATTTTGGGTTTGTCTTGGCCAAAGGGCACTGGTTTTGGGAGATCAGGAAGTACAGTGTATAAGTACCCTGATTGTGAATAGATGAGGTCATACTGTTGAGCCTTACTGATGGCTTCTTCTTCGGATTGAGGGAAGGTGGAAGCCACATCCTTACCAAGGAGAGAGACAGGTGATCTAAGAAACCAATCAAGACACTGTTGTTTGGTGTTTTCGGATTTGCATAAACTATGTCGTCTACACCACTCGTGAATGTGATTAGCGATATGTGTGGCTGAGGTTTGATTGAAATTAGAGAGTAGTTCAAGACCATTGTCATGGCAAATTGGTAATTGGAAGAAGGTCAAAAGTGCTTTGGACAAGGACTCGAAAGTCACATGGGACCCCGATTTTTCATCCACATACCATTTGGATGATGGGCCAGTGAGTGTGCGTTGAAATAATCTTAGTTTGACAGGATCATCCATGATGTTGTTGGAAGAGCACCATAGGTGGAAAGTCATGACATGATTGGCAGGGTCATCCCCTGCCTTCCCTTCAAACTTGGGGATGTCTGAAGGTAGTTTGGTGGGCATTGTCGACCATGTGGGGTCATCTAATATAGGATCATTTGTGAGTTTTCTTATATTCAATATGTTAAGAGAGGCCAAATAAGACATCAATAGTGTGGGTGGAGAATTAGTTCTAGCCATGGTGTGAGTGTTATGTGAACCTGACCCTTGAGGGGGTTTACATGGGTTGGTACTTCCCCCTAGAGAGGAAGTTGCCCCCCCGCTTCTGTGTAAAGGGGAGTGAGTGGATGGTGAACTTTGGGAAGTGGACCCAAGTAAGGTGGAACCAAGAAAAGCTGATCCTAAGATAGTGGCACTTACTGGAGTGTGAGAAGGTGGTGTCGATGAGTTGGGAAGACTAGGTAATCCCCCTAATATAGGAGGGAGGTTTAGCAGGCATCTGGAACAGTGGGGTTTCTGTGGGTCCCCTATGATGTACAAATAGTTGGGTGAATGTGTGCAAATGGTGGTGAGAGAAAAAATAAGCAAGATCCTTTGCTGCAATTTATGAACTTTACACAATATATATATCTAAATAAAAAATGTAATCAGAAGTGCATCATACATAAAGTGTTTATGATTTAAAGAAACATATATGTGGGTAAGTGGATTTTGTCCGCATGGGGGAACAAAATAAAACAAATGCTCGTGTCCTAAAATATGTAACGTCCTTCCTCTCAAATAGCATTGGACCTTCCAATAGTTACTCAACAGTGGGGTCTAAAGTCACCGGAAGAGAAACTAGTGAAGAATGAAGTAATTAGTTATAATGAGGGGTAAAGGGGGCATATCCTGAAAGAGTTGGCGATATTTCCCAATATCCACAAAAAATCCGATCAAGGTGCAATTACAGCCCACAATTGCCACCTGGGTATATGTCCTAAAATTGGTCACTAGGTACCTTGATCAAAGTGCGGCATTTAGATTTTCGGCCTAAGAAATGGGTCACGGGCTGGATACCGTCCAAGAGGTGGGTGCCTCAAGGGGGGACGCATAGAACAACTAGACCTCGGCCTTCAACCCTTCATGGGTATCTCCCTACCTTATGGTGTTAGAAACACTTGACTTGGAGGATTTTAAGTTCCCTATTTGACTACCTCTATTGTTTTGATAATGAGAGAACCAGATAACGGGGAGTTATTTGGATGCCTATCCCTGAAATCCTACCTAGACTAAAAAATTTCTTTTGGCACCTCCTGTGGAGGAAAAGTTAGTGAGTTTTTAGAAAAAATTTAGATGTGGTTGTTTGAGAGATTGGGGGTGTGAACCAACCTCGTTGAAATTAAAATGGGAGTGGATAGTTTCATCAAGAGAAGGGTGGGGTGTTTCAAAATCCCTTTGGAGGAAACTTACTTTGACCGCCACGTTTCGAGAAGAATACTATGTGAGTGATAAGTGAATTTTGTGTGTGAATGAGTGAAAGTGTGCCAATGTTTTAATGAATTAGGTGTCACCTTGCTGCATGTGGACTTCGCTTGGTCCTTACAAGTGTTGATTACCTAATTAACTAAATTTCTTTGGTACAACTTTGCGTAATTCAAAAGTCCCTAGGAAACTAGCATGTGGACATGTGGGTCCATTACTATTCCTTTAACTCCCTATTGTGATTTAATCTAAGAAAAGCTTTGAAACTATCCTAGATTGTGATCATGTGGGCATGTGTGGGCCCATTACAAAACCTTTAAAGTTCCCTAGTGATTTGATCTAAGAAAGTAAATTTCAACACTATCCTATCTTTGTAGCATGTGGGCATGTATGGGCCCATTACAATCTTAAGATGTGTTTTGAAAAAAATAAACTACGAGGAGTCCCAAGAAGTGTTGTTGTCCTCTCCTAAAGGTTTTAATCTTCTTAAGGGAGGCGAAATTGTCTCACAATATGTTTTTTATTCTCAAGGTCATTTGGAGGCACGAGAGAAGAGCATACTAAGCGATTGTTATCCAACTTCTACTCCCAATGCAAGTGAGATGTGTTTTACAAATGATTTCCAACTTATATTTTTAGTCAAAGCAAGCCATCCATGTGGCAAAATGAAAGCAAAAAGAGGAAAAAATGATTTTAAACCCCCTAAGTGCCTATGTGTTTTGACTAATCCCTTTATATGAAGAGGGAATTAAGTGTGGTGTAGTTTTGAAACATGCATGAAATCACTTTCAGAGAGGATAAGGGCCTTCCCCAACTCACAAAAAACCTTTCAATGTGTAATTTTTGCACAGGTGCACGGATCTCAGTGGAGACAGAGGTGCACAGAGCGCAGGTGCGCAGATCGAAACAAACTCTTGGGTGCAGGTGCGCAGATCGAAACAAACTATTAGGTGTAGGTGCGTAGAACAAAACTATGACTTAGGTGTATGTGCACACGATGCGCATCTGTGGGCCCAAAAAACTGCACACAGGTGACACATGTCCGTGAATGAAAATTCCAGATGGAAGTCTCCCAATTTAACTTGGAATTGGATGTTTAGTAGGTCGGCTTGGGCCGGTTAATGCACTTGCAAGTTAAATAAACAAAAATAAGAGCTAGAAAACCCCAAATGGGGTAGGAAATTGATACCTATCCCCAGTGGAGTCGCCAATATGTTGCGCTTCTTTCGTCACCTTAGTGAGAAAAATAGAGGTGCTTGCATTCTTAGTTGGGTTTGCTAAGTAGGACATCTGTAAGGAAAAGGGTTAGAGAAAGAAATATAAAAGAACAACTAAGAATTAAACTAAGAAATAAAATAACAACTAAACTAATGAGCATAGGGACATAAGAACCAAAGAAACAATAAGACCCATGTCACCAATGGTAAGGTTGATATTAGTGAAATAAAACACCAAGAAGAAAGAGGACTATGGGTCCCTTCTTCCTCCAAGGGAGGGCTCTTGGACCCCCACAAACAAGCTCTTCTTACAACTTTGAAAACAAAAATGGTGAAAGAACTCCAAACAAATCCACTCAAGAGGTGAGATGGATTTCCCAATGCAATGATGCTAGTATACTCTTGGCAAGAATAGAGGATTCTTCAAGAGAATAGTGGCATCATAACTTTTCTATGAAATTTCTTGAAAAATGAAGTGCATCCATGGCCTTTTTATAGAACTTCTTTGAGGTATTCTGCAACAGGTTTGTAGTGTGTAAAGAGGCTAATTAGGGCATTTCTAGGTCTTTGACCAGCCACCCAGTCGAATCCAGTCTAGATTTGTGTGTCAAATCAACTTGGAAGATGAACCAGAAGTGGGTGGGAGGCTGACCACTCTCATAAATGTGCCATTTCTCAGGTGCACAGATTTTTGCAACAACAGTCACGCATCAGATGCATGTGCGCAATTCCTGCATTTCTGTTGGACACACGTGCGCGCGATCCCTGTGTCGTCATAGAGCCCTTTAATTTTATCATTGGTTGCATATTTTTTGACCTTTTGGAAATGATTTTGTGGTAATATTTGTCCATGGGTGACCTCATAACTGTTTGGCGATGTTGAATTCTTGTAACCATTTGCGGATGAAATTTCAGTGATAACAAATATGTCGCATGTGCTCCTCCCACATTCTGCTAAAGATGAGGATGTCATCCAAATATACCACCATAGAGGAGTTGGTGAAGGGTATCAATACATCATCCATCATCCTCATGAAAGTGGTTGGTACATTTGTTAAGACAAAGGGCATGACAAGCCATTCGTAGAGACCTTCCTTAGACTTGAAGGTTGTCTTCCAGACATTTGTTGGTTCGATGGGAACCTTGTGGTAGCCAAAATTAAGGTCAAACTTGTTAAAGAAATTTCCCCCCTTGAGTTGGTCAATAAGGTCATAAATCCTGGGAATGGGATAACAATTCTTGACTGTGATTTTGTTTAAGGCTTTGTAATCAATGCAGATTCGCCAATTCTCGTCTTTCTTCTTCACCAGTACAATTGGGCTTCTGCAAGGGGAGGAGTTGGGTCTGATATGCCCATTTTGAAGAAGATCTTGGATATGACGTCTTATTTATTTAGTATTCATCAAGGAGCGCCGATAGACTGGTCCATTAGCTAGAGGTGCGTCGGGGGTTAGATCAATTGGATGCTTGACTTGGCAGTGTGTGAAGTGAGTTGGTACCCCTATAGGTGAGACAAATATGTCTATGTATTCTTCCATGATCTCATCCACTTAATTCTGTTGTAAAGAGAGGTGTTGTGTAGAGTCCACAGATGTGGCGACGACCTTCTGCTTACTATGAGCATGGGTCACCAAGAAGATGAACTTCTCGGTCATTGAAATAACCTTACTGCATTGCTTAATAGAGATTAAAGAAATAACAGTAGGCAGTTCCACCTCTGGGATCCTGTATAATTGTCTACCCAGAGTAATAATAACACTATGGGGTCTAGACTCATACACAACATGATGCTTCCAAAAATATGGTTGTCTTAAAATAACATCACAAACTTCAAGGGGAGAAATATCACACAGTACCTCATCCTTGAAAGGCTTGATGTCGTAGGATGGACGACACTGTTGGCTGACACAAAGATCTCTTCCTTGATGAAGCTATCTGATGGTGTAGGGTTGTGGGTGCGGTGTTGTTGGAAGGTTCAGCCGCTTGACAACCTATACTGAAATTAAGTTCTTCTGACCACCATTGTCAACAATGAAGTGAATTGGAGCCCCCTTGACCCACATCTATGAGTGAAATAGGCATTTCACTTCCTTTAGTTCTTTTGGTTCGCTTGGACATAATTTGGTGGTAGTGACCATGGAACTGGGTTCAACATCGATAATTCGCTTCCCTTCTTCAGGATTTGACTTGAAATTAAAATCGACCTTTGACTCGAAATCCTTTAGCTCGGCGATGAGGGACTTCTTCGAGTGATATTCGTCGGTGTTGTGCTAAGGAATTTTATGGTACTCACACCATTTTCCCATTTCCTTCTTCGTCTTTTCAATTCCGTTCTTGTGTTGCGGCTTCGACAGATTGTCCTGAGGGAGACCATCGTGACTTGGTCCCCTGTTGTTTGGTTTGGGTTTCCTTTGACCTGATTTGACTGTGAGGGGTTTGCATATCCAAACTCTCTCCTTTTCTGCTTAAATTTCTGCTCGATCTTGAAATTGTATTTATAAGTTGTGCCCAATGAGGCAATGTCTAGGAAATCCATTTCTGTTTGAATGTATTTATGCAAACAAACACGGTATTTGAGCACCAGATGATGCTCAGAAACTTTGATACCCAATTTGGTGTGGAGGGTATGGAAAATGTTGGTGAAGTATGGTATTGTTTGGTCCCTTTCTTGACGTAGGGTGGTCCATCTGGTGTACTGGTCATCGTAGCTTCCAACAGGGTAATATTGTTATTTAATGGCATCCCAAAAGGAATCCCATGTAGGGGCCACCACAAAAATTGCATATTCATCCATGGTCCTTTGATCAGAGTAGGTATCCCACCAGCCTTTAACATGGGGAACGACCTTGAGGAGTTAAAAACTGATCTTTTCCTGATCAAAAAAATTGTGCACCGAAAAATATCCTTCAAGAAGATTTAACCATTTATCTACAACATCCACATCTATCAGTCCTTCAAATAATGGAATATCAAAATTTACCTATACCTTTAAGGGGGTTGCATGGCCACCTGATGAAGATGCTTCTCCCATGGGAAATCATCAAAGGATCTGTGCATAGTTGTCCATCATTTTGTTGATTTTTCATGCGAGGTCTTACTCGAGCAACATTTTGATAGGATCTCTTGCTCCATCATATTTATTTTCATATCCCATGGTTTTTTGTCAGGCTCGGCATGACCGATCTAGTAATGGCTCGATTGGTTTGAGTCCCAACTTCTTGTACCCACACCTTGTTGGGGACATGCACGAAGAAAATAAATGAAGAACATACTTCTATGATACCATTAATCCAGATTTAGGAGCAGAATGAACTGATTACATACTAAATATCATAAACACAAAGATAGGAAGAATAACACAAATATTTAGTGAACAATATCTTCTATTAAATAATGAAATAGGATGAAACTGTAAAATTGCAGAACTAAAACTTGCTTGAATGGTGGTGGCTATCTCTGAGAAGAGATGTGGATGCTACGCGCATCCATCTGAGAAGAATGGATTACAATGAGGCTCCATAGGCCCTTTTCATATTACTCATGAATGAAAAAACCCTAGACATCCAAAAACCTAACCCTAGAAGGTGAAACATCAAACGTCATGTGGGCCCTATGGGTAAGTTGGTGTAATCTGGTACCTCAAATTCCTAGGGTCATAACTTTTGCATACGACCTCCTTTTCAGGTGCGTGATAACTCGTTGGAAAGGTCTTTCAAATAACTAGACATTTTGTCGTCAGACTCTAACTTCGTCTACAGTTTGACTGTGGAGAGCCAAAAAAACAATGTTTAGGGCCCAAAAATAGCCCTGAAAGTAGAACAAGATGTGTTGACATGAAAACATACAAAATAGGCCAGTTATATTAGGCGAGAGGCCACCTGTATCTACCTGGAGAATGTGCGAGGCTTCAGACAACCCCATAAGTGTAGAACTCACAAATATAAATCAGTATAGAAAGACGTGTTGAACAAAAAATGGACACGAGGAGCCAATTGGAATAGGTGGGTAGCCACCAATATCCATTTGGATCATTTCCTTTGACAAAACACTATTGTCAATATCATGGTTGGAGATAATGTTTCCTTCTATAATAGGTAATTGAAAAACCACTAGTCCTTGGGCTTCAATTACAAGTAGCTCATCTTTACTCTTGACCTTGAATTTCCTAAGTTTTTTTGTTGTTGTTGTTAGGTTTTGGGGATGGAGTTTTGGGTGTAGCCTCCAAAACTTTTCCTCCCAATGTCCCAACAATTTATAGTACTGGAGATAGTTCTTACATGGGTTGCTTGTCCTTCTAGAGTGCCAAAAATCGGTACCCTTATGACCCATTTTCTTGCATCAGAAAAATAATATTACATACCTTTTCACCTTGTGATGATGCTTGCTAGCTTGGTTACTTCATCCCCAAAGAGTTGGAGAAAATTTGGATGGCATAATGTTTTCTTTACTACCCTCTTCCAATATTTTACAAATAAATTTGAGTGGCTTGTTGTACACTCATTTCCTAGCTGCCTTTTTCTCCATGGGAATGATGTCCATTTTTGTTCCTCTTTCCTTGATGAAGGTTGTGTTAAGGTCCTAACCCGCACATAGGTAGATCAATGTATTTGGATGTAATAAAGGTCAATATTAATAAGGCCTTTCAATAAAATAGAATAAGGCGGGTGTAAGAAGACCTAATAGAAGCTTCCACTTCTAGAAGGATCTTCCTCTAGATGCTTCTCTTAATAGACATATTTAGTATAAATAAGGATCGAGGGAATGAAAACCCTAGCTTGGAAATTATTGTAATAGAGCGCTACTCGATTGGAGGTTGCCCCCTCGAAGAGGCCTATGAACATTTCTTTCTGAATCAAAGTGTTATTTCTATTGTTGTTCTTATATCATTTCTGTGTTATTGTGGAGATTATGCTAGATATTTTACTGTTATTCTGCCATTTCTGGCATTTTATTTTTGTTTTGCATATTTTTTATATCTGGTATCTTGCAAGTGGTATTAGAGCACTTTCCTTGTCAGAAATTGTGGGAATTTATTTTTCAGGGTAGAGACATATTCCGACATCTTTAAACCACGGAGATCTGTCGTTACGTGCATAAACCCGCGGTTGAGGGATTCATACATGCAGAAAATACAAGTGGTTCTTAAGTGCACATCTATTGGCCACCCTTGTAACCCTTGTTGGTACCCCTTCGAGTGGTAGCGCATCAGACAACACCTGTGTACGGATCAGCCTAGATTTCTTGAAGCCCTCTTTAGATAAACCTATCAGCCACTGGACTGCTATAGTATCACCGAGAAAAACACTCGGGAAGATACTCTCTAGTACCTGTGTAGTTGGGTAGTATGGCTAAGGGTACGGTCTATCCTCCTTAGTTAGTTCCCTGAGATATTGGGCCGAGTACTACTATTGGACCCTGCACGTATATCAGAGAGCTATAGTACAGGGAAAACCCTTGAATACCTAACCCTTAAGGGACAGAAACATAAACGAATTAAAAACATACCAGGTCTATTGCCATGCAACTGTGTTCAGGTTGCCAAGTAAATACACATCTCTTTCTGGTTAAACATTTGGGGATTTCATCACTGCAGTATTCTTCAGACCGGAGTATAACTCTGCAGGTGTCAAAAAAAAAAAGTCTGGAAATTTTTTCACCATTATTTGAGACCTATTTCATTGGATTCATCTCTCTGCCCTTATCAGTTTCATCCATATCATTTTTAGACAAAATTTTTGACCCCGCCCGCTCCTTTTTAGTTCACCCATCCTCATAGCCCATACCCGTAGCCAAGAACTGGAAGCTCGCTTCAACACCATGCAATCCGGTTTCCTAGAAACCCAAAAAGAAGTTAAACAACTTAGTGCTATTGTTGCCTCCATCGATTCATCCATCAATGCTACCATAAATACAACCATACAGTCCTCAATGGAGGAAGTCAAACAAGAAGTTACCACCCAGCTTGAATCTGTCTTTGCAACACTCTGCACCAAACTGAAGATCCCTACAGATGACCATTTATCTGAATCACATCCAAAGAATGAAGGCGAAACTTCCTCCCATTCCCATACCTTTCAATCCCATCACTTTCAACGTGACATACGCCTTCCACGAGTGGACATGACCAAATTTGATGGCTCAGACCCCACTGGTTGGGTAACCCAAATGGAACATTATTTCTCTTTATATGGCATTACCGATGACTTGGCCAAACTTCGGTATGGTGTTCTCCATCTAGATCAAGAATGTTGGCAATGGTGGAAATTGAGAAAAACTTATCGTCAAGGGTATATTGCTTGGACCCAATTTGTGACTGAGCTTTATGAATGCTTTGAGACGAACACCAACCATTTGGGTTGTTTGAAAAATTTGAAGCAATCTGGAACAGTAGAAGACTTAATAGCTTCCTTTGAACGCCTGGCTTTTCGAACAGACGGTATGACTGATGCTTTCTTTCGAGAGTGTTTTATTATGGCCTCAAGGAGGAGATTTGGGCCTATGTCCTCATGGCTCGACCCTCAACTTGGGTGGAGGCTACTAAATGAGCTAAATAATCACAACAGGTGGTATCATATCAAAACGAAAAACCCTCCTTTATCCCTCGACCTAAACCCGTCATTCCCACTACTCCCTCCACCCCATTAAAAATCCAAAAATTGACCAGGGCTGAAATCGCTGAACGCCAACTCAAAGGCCTTTGTTATAATTGTGATGACAAATATTTCCTGGGCCACAAGTGTAAGGAACAAAAGCTTTTTATGGCCATCTCTGAGGACATTTCAGAAGAGGATGTTGAAACTCCCCTTCTATCTGAGTCACCTAAAATCACTGACATAACCCCTCCCTCAGACCCTCCCGAAGTCGAACCCATCATTTCCCTCAATGCTCTCACTGGTTTTCCCACTACAAAAAACCTCAAGTTAATTGGTTACATCAAGCATCAGAAGGTCATCATTCTGGTTGATAGTGGAAGCACCCATAGTTTTATTCATTGCTGCATTGCCCAAGAAACGCATTGCTACATCCATGCTGTCAATAATTTCCAAATCATGATTGCCAAAGGTGGTTCCATGAAATGTGGAGGGCACTGTGAAAATGTGCATCTCCAAATCGATGACTACCACCTAAAATCCCATATATTTGCTATCGACATGGGTGGTTGTGACATTGTGTTGGGTGCCGACTGGCTAAGAACTTTGGGTCCCATTCTCATGGATTTTAAGGCATTAACCATGCAATTCGACCAGGAAGGCCACCAATATAAATTCCAGGGCATCACTACTGGTTCACCTGAGGTCATTAGTTCCCATCGCATGGAAAAGCTGCTCAAAAAAGGTCATTTTGGTGTCATTGCCCAACTCCATGCCAGTCAAGCAACAGAAACACCCCCTGTGCCGCATGACCTCCAAGCTCTCCTTTCTAAATATAAAATGGTATTTTCCACTCCCCAAGGCCTCCCTCCTTCCTGTGGTGTTCATGATCATTCGATTCCCCTTGTACCGGGAAGCCTTCCTCCCAATATCCGTCCATATCGCCACCCCTTCTCACAAAAAAATGAAATTGAAAAAATGGTCCAGGAACTCCTTAATGCAGGTGTTATCCGCCCTAGTATGAGCCCTTACTCTTCTCTTGTAGTCATGGTCCTGAAGAAAGTAGGTTCTTGGAGAATGTTTCCTAACTTCCATGCCCTCAACAAACTGACCATTAAAGACAAATTTCCCATTCTTGTCATTGATGACCTCCTAGATGAATTGAGTGGCACCTAATTTTTTACTAAACTTGATTTTCGCTCGAGCTATCACTAGATACATATGAAAGAGGTAGACATTCCCAAGACGTCCTTTCACACTCATGAGGGCCACTATGAGTTTTTTTCCATGCCCTTTGGCTTGTGTAATGCTCCCTCCAGCTTCCAAAGCCTCATGAATCATGTCTTCTGTCCCTTTCTTCGTCATTTTGTCTTAGTTTTCTTTGATGATATCCTCATCTATAGAAAAACATGGATCGACCATCTTACTCATGTGGATCAAGTTCTCCATCTCCTCTCCCAACACCAAGTTTTCCTGAAACAACCTAAATGTGATTTTGGTGCCTCAAAAGTAGAATACTTGGGTCATCTGGTTGGCAAGGATGGCGTCAGGGTGGATCCGAAAAAGATTGAAGCTATGAAATATTGGCCACACCCAAAGACTCTCAAAAGCTTGCATGGATTTCTGGGCTTCACGGGGTATTATCGCAAGTTTGTTAAGAACTATGGAAAGATTGCAACACCTCTCATTGCTCTCCTAAAAAAGAACTCTTTCACTTGGACTCCAACCGCTGCTCTAGCTTTTAAAACCTTGAAGATGGACATGTGCACCACTCTGGTTCTGGCCCTTCCTGATTTTACAAAGACCTTTTGATGCAGGAGAATCACCAACATCAAGCAAGTGTGGGACAATGCCAACGCATTTCGGCACATGATGAATTGTTTGAAATGTTTTGAAGTTGGATATGCCAAACTTAAATGAGACAATTAAGAAAGGGTGTACTTGTAGATTGTAATCATACCTTGAGCATCCCGCTCTCGTTTGAAGGATTAAGAGGCATTTATGCTAGTAAATGTAAGTAGGTAGCTTTAAATTCTTAGATTAAACAGGTTTAGGAGCTGGAGGGAAAACAGATATAGACAGCCTCACTTGTATCATTGTAACATTAGCAACATAATCAATCAAGAGAGCATAGAGAAGAAGAAGTAGGAAGTTGTGTAGAAGAATCCATGTATAAAAGTTCTGAGATTAATATATGAAGCTTTGATACAGATTCATGGTGTTCAAATACTTTTTGTGTATGCATGATTGAATGTTATGCTCATGATTATTTTACTCTTTCTGTTATACATTTGATTTGATGTGTGAATGTATGATTTCATGTTGAATGTCTAAAATCCGAAGAGAGGGAGAGTAAAGAATGAGTTTCAATTGTTTCTCTATCTGAGCAAGAGTTTTCTTGCAAGAAGTGCAGCGAAATTGTCCGCAAGGTGTGCATTGACAGAAATCAGAGTTTCAATCTTTTAAAGATCAGGAGGGATAACATTTTTCTCACTCTCATAGAAGTGAAAGTTAAGCATAGGAGTCGTGCAAGGAGTGCGTAGGCTGAGTGAAGTCTTAGAGTTACAACCTGAGGGAGTTGTTGAAGGACTGCTGTCGCAGGGAGTGCGCAGAGTCGGAGAGGTTCAAATACTTGGAAGTATTTGAAGAATTGCTGCAAGGAGTGCGTGCAGGAGTCTTCTTGAAGACTCGAGTTGTGGAGAAAGCTCAGGAGGGATAGAGTCTTCGAATTTGTTGAAGAGAAGCTCAAGAGGGCTGGTGCCTTAAAGTGTTGTAAGAGGGTGCAACGACGCTATTTTGCAGGTCGATAAGTTTCGTGAAAAAACACTTTGTTCATTTCACAGGAACCGTCAAGGAGGAATTGGACGGTCGAAATTCTCCGTGGAGAATTTGCAAAGTCCCGAGAGCCGTCAGATCTTGCGAAAGAGAAAGGAGAGTTGTAGAGAGTGTTTTTCTAAGTGCAATCTCAGGAGAAATCGGGCCGTAGGATCTGAGCCAACAAGGGCCATTGGATTCACTCGCATAACCTCATTTTGTGGATTCACGAGTTGAAAGTTTAAAAACCTTTGCATCAAAATTCGCGAGAAGCAAAGTCGCGATAGAATCACAGCCGTCCATCAGAGGAGGACAGGTGGCAGAGATCAAGGGATCTCGTGAACTCAGAGGTTCGCAAGGTGAGAGCCCAAAGATTGGGTTCTCCAAGTCGTGAGTGGAGAAATTGTGAGGAGCTAGGACAACCGTAGGATCCAAGTCAAGGGAGGACCATTGGATCAGAGTCTCATCATGCCTATTGTGCATTCGGAGGTTTGAAGGTGCAGAAGAATCTAACAACACAGAGTGGACAGGTAGCATACTTGTCGACATGGAGGTCAAACCTTTGTTGACCATTTCGGGGTTTCGTGAGTTGGAGAACCGAAATCTTAGCATCAGGATTCACAAAGTCGCGAAGTCCGAAAATCCAAAAAAGGAGGGAAGTTCCATTGTGGGACCTGCGTTGACGACATGTTGGAATTTTGTCATTTCGGCATATCGACGGATAGGAAGTCGAGACTTTTGTCCCGAAAGTCCCGAAGTTGTGAAGTGCCGAAGCTGGGTACGAGGGACACGTGGTAGAACCGCAAGGTGGGCCCATGCAATAGATAGGCAGACGTGTTTTACCTAGTGAAAGGAGTCAACACCCATTAACCTCTCGTGTCTCGAGGATTCCTGAGATAAGAGCACAAGAGTTCGACATTGAAACTCGTGAAGTAGCGAGTTGCGAGAAGTGCGAAAGGGAGGTCAACCTTCATTGAATTTCAAGTCTAGGAGGATCGCACAAGGAAGGAACGAGAGTTCATCCTTTGAACTCATGAAGTGGAGAGTAGTGAGAGGAGCTAGCGTTAAGCTTAGCCGATGGTCACACGTGGAGGGTGCTAACAGAGGGGAGCTATACCCATTTTGTGATCTCGGGTATTTTGAGATTGGAAAAGAAGAGTCAGGAGCCTCGACTCATGAACTCGTGAGTGGCGAGTTGTGACAAGCACCTTTTGGGTTGGGCCTTGGTCATGGTGTTGTGGTCGCATGGAGAAGGGGAGATTATGGCTAGTGTTGTTTGCACAGGGAAGCTACCAAAAAGGTCCTGTGGATCGATAATTTGTGATTCTAGCAAGGAATCTAAAGAGTTGATTCGGCTTGAGGGAGATAAAAAATGATCCTATGAGTGGATCTAGGCCCGAGGGCCGATAGGTAAGCACAGGAGTCGTGCAAGGAATGTGCAGGCCGAGTGAAGTTTCAAAGTTACAACCTGAGGGAGTTGTTGAAGGACTGTTGTCACAGGGAGTGTGCAGAGTCGAAGAGGTTCAAATACTTGGAAGTATTTGAAGAATTTCTGCAAGGAGTGCATGCAGGAGTCTTCTTGAAGACTCGAGTTGTGGAGAAATCTCAAGAGGTATAGAGTCTTTGAAGTTGTCAAAGAGAAGCGCAAGAGGGATGGTGCCTTGAAGTGTTGTAAGAAGGCGCATCGACGTTGTTTTGCAGGTGGATAAGTTTTGTAAAATAACACTTTGTTCATTTCGTAGGAATCGTCAAGGAGGAATTGGACGGTTGAAATTCTCCGTGGAGAATTCGCGAAGTCCTGAGAGCCGTCAGTGTTAGGCTCCAATCTATTGATGTAAATTAGGGTGCAAATAATTGTCAATCTGGTGTTTGTAAGACTTAGAGGCACATCCAAAATGTATGGATTTAGAGATAACTTTTATTCTTTAATGGAAATAAACCAAAACCTATTTTAAGAGATAAATATGGAAGAGATGCTAAGCTTCTATTCAGAAGTCCTATTCATAGATCTCATGACAATAATCAACAATTGTTTTCCTAAAGAGTATCAACAGTAAGTATTCAAGAGGTATTCAAACTATTTCTAAGGCTTATCAATGCTAAAAAGACAAAACTATTATTCAAGAGATGCATTCATTGTCTTCTTTCATCAATTAGCAATTATCATCAATTAAATCAAAAGTACTGAAAGCGTAAATAACTCAAAAAGCATTCATGATTATCCTAATGCTTGAAAGAAAACCACACATTGAATTCTTATTCAAGAAATCATTCACAACATGAGTAAGGCTTAGAAACATTAAGAATTCTACTTAACTATGGAATTCATATAACTATAGCAAAGAATTAACCCATCTACAATGAGATCTGATCTAGAACATGTATCAAAGATTACTTGAAAATAACATAAAGGAAGAGTGTACTAGTTTGGCAAAGGGGGCCCTCCAATGCTTCACTTGTACACTTGAGTTGTCTCAGCTAAGAAGGAGATTCTAGCAACATTCAAATCATCATATCATAGGCATTATCAAGAACAAAACGCAGAACTGATCTCAAGATTGCAAATTCCAAAGTTTCTTCATTCACATCCAAGGGTTGTCATACTAGTCTATGCTTTAGAGTATTTATACAAGAGTTTTGAAACTAATAATGCTAATAAATCTCCTAAAGATCATGATCAGATCCATAATATATGCTAGGAAGGTTGAATAACCCCTTCATATCCATAAAATATGACCAAATCTCAAGAAAATCTAAAATTGTCCATGATTTAAGGCTAAAATAGGGTATTTTCTTATGAAGTGGCCCTGTTTGACCACCGTTGACCAGACACCTGGAAGGCTCATATATTGAAGCTGATAGCTCATCATCCATCCTTGTACATCAAGGATCATGGCCCAAGTCTTAGATTTCGCCCAGCTATCCTGCAAGTACACGAACTTAGGAGAAATTACGGGATTTAATCAAATCCTATAATTTCTGATAAATTTTCAATTTTAATGTCAAAATTTAGAAAATTCAATTCTTAAGCTAAATAATGATAAATATACCTTGCATAAGTTGTTTTATGGAAAATATGGAATGAAATGGAGGCAAAATGGATGGTTATAGAGGCAAAAGTGTAGTTTATAGAGTAAAAAGGAAGCATAAAAATGTACTCA
>ML785804.1:258382-272835 GCA_009831015.1 Picea engelmannii
TCTTTTGTATAGATTGGGATATCCTTAATAGCTTGCAATAAAGGAATTTTCACACAGACATTTCTTAATTCATCTAAGACATCAAACTCAGGAAGAGAGATTGGTAATTTCTCTTTAACCAACCTTTCTGGAAAGGGAGGTGTTTGGGTATTTAATGTTTTAATCTTCTGGATTTGATTGTCTATTGGTAGCTTTTCTATGCTAGGAATCTCCTCTTTTTCGATTTGTTTTTCTATGATACCAGGAGAATCCTTTGGTAGAACTTTCCCAGACCTTAAGTGGATATTTTTAAGAGGAAGGATTGAGTATGATGGTTCTTCATCAATGTTATACATGGGTTTTTCCACTTTATTATTAGGATTGGAGATTGGTTGGGATGGTAATTGAGTTGGTCTAGGTGGAGGTTGGTTATATGGTAGCTGGAGTTGTTGTGGTTGGGTTAGTTGTGGTGTAGGTTGCGATAACTGAAAATATGAATTTTGTGGTTGATTTTGCTGGAATTGTTGATAAGGATAAGGTTGGTATGGTTGTTGATATGGCTGTTGGTAACAGCTCATGAATCCGCCTCTTGATTTCGTCATTCTCCAGGACAGAGCGCCAATAGATGGGTCCATTGTGCAGTCGTGCACCTGGGGTCATATCGATGGGGTGCTTGACCCGACAGTGTAGAGGCACCCCTGCGGGGGAGGTGAAGATGTCCTCGTACTCCTCCATGACCTTATCCATATGTTGTTTTCTTGCAGTGGGGCCTTGTCTGGAGGTCATGGCCACAATCTTCCTCTTTCTCTGAGGGCGGATCATCAAGAACACAAGTTTCCTGATTTGGGAAATGAGCTTACTGCATTGTTTTGCAGTAACCAAAGAGATGGTGGTAGGCGGTGCTATCTCCGGTATCCTGTACATCTTATTTCCCAAAGTGATAATAACAGCACGAGCCCTAGACTCATACACAATATGTCGCTTCCACAAGTACGGTTGTCCTAATAATACATTAGAAACATCAAGAGGATCAATGCCACATAATACCTCATCCGTGAAGGGCTTGATGTTGTAGGGAAGGCGACATTGTCGACTGACGCGGAGGTCTCGTCCTTGGTGCAACCACCCGATGGTGTATGGTTGTGGGTGTGTTGTGGTCGGCAAGCCCAACTGCTTCACGACCTCTACTGAGATGAGTTTCTTCTGGCTCCCGCTGTCGACAATGAACTGCAATGAGGAACCCTTTACCCACATCTTGGAATGGAAGAGACGCTCTGCCTCCTATGGATCTTCTGGTTCCTCCTTCTGGATCTTCGTGGTGGCAATGGTGGCATTGGGATCCGCATCAATAATCTGCTTCCCCCTGTCATTCCCTTTGTCAGGTTCTAATTCAGAGTCGGAGAATGCATCCGATTCAGAAGCCTTCAACTTGGCTACTAGTGACTGCTCTGCCCGACACTCACTTGTGTTGTGAGTGGAGCTCTTATGGAACTCACACCACTTCCCCGTGTCCTTTTTTTTCTTCGTGGTGTTGTTCTTTGCTTGTGGCTTTGGCGGGTTGTCTTGGGCTGCCCCACCTTGTCTTGGTCCTTTGTTTTTCGGTTTGGGAGTACCTTTCCCATGCTTCTGATTTGCAGACCCAAAGTCTCGCTTCTTCTGTTTGAACTTCTACTCAATCTTGGCAGCATATCGGTATGCCACACCAAGTGAGGGGATGTCGAGGAACTCCATTTCCTCCTGAATGTATATGTGCAGACAACTACGGTACTTTAACACCAAATGTTTCTATGAATCTTTGATACCCAACTTTGTACGTAGGGTATGAAACATATTCGTTATCTCATGCACATCTTGGTCACTTTGCTGCCGCAACGTAGTCCATTGTATGTATTTTTCCTCATAGCTCCCCACGGGATAATATTGTTCCTTGATGGCGTCTCGGAAAGAATTCCAAGTGGGTGCAGATGAGAACAAAGAGGGTTCTCCCTCGCTCTCTTGCTCTGAGTAGGTTTCCCACCAGTCCTTGACATGGGGGGCAACTTTCAGGAGTGCAAAAATAATCTTTTCTCGATCGAAAAAGTCATGAACCGAGAAATATCCTTCCAACAGATTCAACCATCTATCTACGGCATCTGCATCTATTTGGTCGTCAAATATGGGAATGTCAAAGTTTACTTGTACATTAAAAGGAGTGGCACCTCCAGAGTGGCTTCTGGATGTCGATGCACCGCTAGTTGGAATTCGTTGAAGAATCTGGGCAAAGTTGTCCATCATCACGTTCCTTTGTTTCTCGAGGGCCTCCTCGAGCAACATTTTGATAGGATCTCTTGCTCCCTCATCTTTCTTTTCTTCCCCCATGGGTGGTCGTCGGGGTTTGCGAGGCTGATCTTGCAAAGGTTCAACCAGATCGAGCCCCAACTCCTTATACCCCGATCTCGTTGGGGACATGCAAAGAAGGATCGAGAATGAGCAGACGACTCTAATACCACTGATTCGGATTTATGTAGGAACACAATGAAATATAGAAATACAGATAAACACAGAGACGCAGCAGAAATAAGACTTCATTTCATTAATAACAAATGACTGAAATATGCTTACAGGCAGAATGGAAATAAACTAGCTAGGGCGCTGGTAGCTTATCTCTGAGAAGAGATGTGGTTGCTACTCGCATCCGTGAGAAGATAATTACAATGAGGCTCTAGAGGCCTTTTTAAAATAGAAGAGAATTCCAAAAGTCACATACATCCAAAAACCTAACCCTAGGAGATGAAGCGCCAAAAGTCATGTGGGCCCCGTTTGGGTAAGTTAGTACATCAACTTCCCGGGGTCGTAACTTTTGCATACGATCTTCGTTTTAGGCGTGTGATAGCTCGTTGGAAAGGTATCGTCGAGGAGATTCATTTTGGGGGCTCAATCATGGCTTTGACTATCATTGGGAACCTATATCTCAAAAAACCTTCATTTAGGCCCTCAAAATGGCCCTGGAAGTTAAAACTTACTAAAAATAGTAAATTGCCAAAATTGCCAGAAAACTGTTTTGAGCTAGTCGAAAAAGGTGGGTGGCCACCGATATCCACCTGGATCAGATTTAAACTTGGGTTTGTAGATCCATTTGCATCCAATTGGCTTCTTATGTTTAGGCAATTCAGTCAATTCCCAAGTATTATTTTTCATTATAGATTCATATTCTTCCTCCATTTCATTTCGCCATTCATCATGTTCATTAGCTTCATCAAAACTCATGGGTTCTATGACATTTGAAATGATACTCATTAGGGCATAGTATTTATACCTTTCAGGAAGTTGAATCTGTCTTGAAGATCTTCTCAACTGATTATCTTCCTTGCCACTTTGTGAAGATTTGTCTTCACCTCTAGGTGAACTGTGACTACTTGAATTGCCCATATCACTAAGTCCTTCTTGTTGCTTCTACCACTGTCACTGCGGGGATGGTTGTTGTTGTGTGGGTTGTTGTTGCTCTTCTTTAACTCCTTCATCAAGAAGTCTCTGCCATTCCTCATGACTGTTGTCATCATGATTTCCTGCTTCCTGCTCATGGAAAAGTACATCTCTACTTGAAAATAATTTGTGAGTAGCAAGATCAAAGAATTTGTATTCTTTAAATTCATAACAATACCGAATGAAAATACATTTAATTTGTTTTGTTACACATCAAAATTACTCACTTTGATAGTGTTGCAAGTGTCGTCATTACAAAGGTTGCAAGTGTCACATTTTTCTCACAAGGTCGCAAGTGTCGCATGTTGCTCACAAGTGTCGCAAACATCAAACAAAGAATGCTACCATGATGCCTATGTCGTTCCTATAACGACATGAGAAAGACACTTGAAACACGTCAAACATTTGATTTGGAAGAGGAGAAATGAGTCAGCAGGCTTGCAAACCTTTTTCCATCTGAAAGCACCCAAAAAAATGAGTTTTGGAGGAGAGCGCTCCCCTATACCTCTTCTCAGAGCACCGACGCTCCCCCTTACACTGTCAGAGAGCGTTATAACGCTCCCCTGGCCCTTTTGAGGGAGCGTTATAGATTTTGAGAGCGTTGGCACCCCCCTAAAGCCTACTAGGGAGCGCTACAACACTCTGATGGCCCTTTTGAGGGAGTGCTACCTATTCTGGGTAGTTGTTAAGCTATTGAGATGAATGGGGGAAGCATCTTTTCATTCTTGGAAGGCAGTTGGATTTGAATCCCTAGTCCATCCATGATCTTAGGGCAGATCCTCAACTGAAGGAGGAAAATCCTCAACTTCCCCAAGGATATCTCAAGTGGTTGAAGACTCTCCAAGGCTATATAAGCAAGCTTTCTAATGGTGAAAGGGGAATGGAAAAGGAGAATCACACCAAACTTATGATCTCATAAGTGGCGCTGGAACAGAGCTGATTGGGGGAATAACTAAAGATATGAAACTTATGATCTTGGAGGAAACTCACAGTCAACCAAAGGAGAGTGATCAGTGAAGCTGCTGTTATCCAGGTCGTGGATCTTTCAGACAAGGGTTAGACGAAGAGGACTTGACGAAGCTTTCGCATTTGCATCTACGATTGTAAGTACTGTTTTCGTTATTCTCATCAATATGACACGCTTGGCCTGTTTCTTTCTAGTTTGTGTCTAATGTCACATGAACTTATCATTTATTGATAGATCTATTTTCAAGCTAATATCAATAGATTAGGAAGTGGTCGTATCTTGTTTTGTCCACAAAACTCAGCGAGGAGCAAAGGATTGGAGCGCAACTCGGAGCATGCAGGGACAAACGTCGATAAAAGGTACTTCTATCATCCTTCCTTCTCATGTGTTAGTTTAGATAGATTTGAAAGGAATCCAGTGTCCATGTTAAGCATTTTCTGTCTAGAGTTAGGGTCAAGCTCTTAGAGGCGATCTACCTGTCCACAGGGAGATTTTCCTACAACAGAAACTGGCGACTCCACTAGGGAGATAGCCTCAAATCGAAACTTCTTGTTTGTATTTTTCTCCTCATTGACCTTGTTCTATCCCTTGATTGTTTCATACTTGGTTCACTCCTCTTTTGTTTGGTTTCATGAGCTGATTGTCTCCTTACCCTATCACACTCAGCATAATTGTCGGAATTGAATTGCAATTTTTTGATTTCTTGACATTTCTGGGATTTTTAGACCCTGGCGCCCCTGTCCTAGTGTTAACAGAGCGCCAACGATCCCCCATAGACTTTCACAGAGCGCTATAATGCTCCTTGCCTTTGGAAACAGAGCGCCAGCCCTCTTTGGCTAAAAAAACCCTCCAGAATTTCTTTTTCTGGGTTTTTCCTCTGTGTCTCTTCTGCTGAGTAGCCTTGTGAGTCAATGTTTCTTCCCTTTCATCCTTTACATCTATATTTTTTAAGAACAAACTTCTCGTTAGTTGGATCTTGTATCCTTATTCACTATTTTCATTGAGTTTTCCCTGTTGAGTGAAGCTTGAAACCCATGCATTGTTTTCTCTCCTCATCAGCTGAGTAAAAACCCTGGTGAAGGTCATCAAAGGCCTACAGACCTCTTTATCTTGATTTCAGTCAAGATCAGTTGTTCTTCAACTTTTTCTTTTGGGTGTGAAGTTTGTTTTTCTCTTTGATTGTTTCTTTTCTTTCGCTTTTTCGTTTCGACTGCTACGAAAGGGTGTATTGTTTGCGTGACTTTTGCTTGTGCTAGTTTGGTTTTCATTCATGCAAGAAAGATAATTAGCAAGACGAGCATTGTGTTGTATTGATCATCATTCATACGCAAACAATAAAATACATCTTTATGATTGATTGCGCATATTAGAAGGCATTTAATTTTTTTTTGCATTACATCAGGATTTGATTGAGAAAAGAATCATTTGAGGGCATTCCTTATTTGTGCTTGATTAGTGAAAGGAACTTTCTCTCTCCCTTAGATAGATATTCATCGAAAGGAAATGACTACTTATCATATTTGATGCATTCTTTGGGTCCGAGTCATAATTCCATTTGTTTCACTTCCATGCACCCCTTTGCGTAAAGAACAAACATAAAAATCAATGCTAATTAAACATTATCTAGAACTTTTTCTTTTCTAGGATCCTCCACCAACAATAGAATAGGCTTAGTACTTTGGATTAGGGCTATGAGCATAACTCTCCAAAGTTTCTAAAACAAACAGTAGCATCCTGAGTTAGGGAGAGTAAATCCAGTTATCGTATAAGTCTGCCTGGGATCCCCCTCTCACACAGGGGTTAAGCACGAGGTTGCATTCGGGTGAGCTACGGGGACTAACCCTTCGTGGTTTAACTGATTGTGGTGGTCGGATCGTATTATGGGGATCACTTTGAGGTAAATCCACAATTACTACGTGGAAGCCTTTTAGTTTATTTCGGGCTTGATACCCTGCCCATACGTTCGGATCACACTGTCGACTGTTCTCGCCCAGGGGCTGACTGCGAATTGGTAACCTTAGTGGCCATAATATTTAGGGTCTTACACAAGGTGATGGTTATGGGAAGTCTCACTGTACTTGGAGAAGACATTGGTCAAACTCACTCGGGCTCCTTGGAGGGTAAATCAACAATTACTGCGTGGAAGCTTGCATCAAGGCGTAAGTCCGTTAAGCAGGTCTCCATTGTAACTGTTCCACCCTATCCTTGCCCCTTCCTGAATTGATCACGTGACGTTGGATTTCATCATCAACTAGTATGGTCATCGAGAGAAGGTCCTGTTTTCTTGGTTGTGATTCTTAGATTCTATTAGCGTATGTTGTTTCTTTTACTTAGTGGACCTTAGGTCGAGTCAGTGTTAATGGCATCCAATCCTGGGAGTACCAATGGAGGAACCCCTTCTCCTGGGGAACCTTATACCTTTCCTTCATTTGGAAACTTTGGTCCTCCATATGTTGCCACATTGAGTCTTCCAGGACTCACTATTGGATTACCAGTTTGGTTGTTCCCCACTCCGGTGATCCCAAATCCTCCCAATGTTTCAGTTGCACCTAATACTTTGGATGTCAATACACCACCCACACATCAACCTCACGTCGACTTTTCGCCTTCTTCGCCCATCAAGTCTCCTTCCATTTATTCTTCTTCGCCTAGTGAAAGCTCTAAAGCAAGTAGCCAGGTTGATCAGAATAAGAAGAAACGGAAAGAGAAGAAGAAGAAGAGCCCGAAGAGGACCAAGACCCCAACAACATCAGATGTTGGCTCTAAGAAACTAGTTACTGTTAATAGTATTGGGAGTGTTGATGAGATCAACAAGATTAAAAGGAACAATCCAAAACCCAAATTCCCTTGCAGCCTTTGTAAGGGTGACCACTTTCTGAGGGATTGTCCCGATCTTACCCAGGTCTTAGAAATGTGGTCCTCTACGGCATCGGCCTCTGTCGGTCATGTAGATGATACCCCGTCAACTAGTGATGTTTAGGTTGGTAAGAAGAAGAAAACTGTCAAGTTCCCTTACATGTTATGTAAAGGTAATCATTACTGTCACCTTTGTCCTCGCATGGACGAGGCTTCTTCTCTTTTGGAAAAACTTCAACTTCCAAAAGGTTATCGTAAGCTTTCCTCCGACCCATCGTTGGTTGATGGACTGGTCAATCCGGTTCCATCCCTGGTTAGTTCGGTTGATCAGGTGGTCAATCTAGTTTCCTCCTCGATTGAACCACGAACCCAAGTAGATGATCTAGTTCCATCATCGATTAGCCTCGCTCTTCATCAAAAGAGTGACACCAAAGCGGTCGATCCATTTCTACCCGTCGACCCCATTCTTCCCTTGGAGAATGAAACTCAAGTGGTCGATCCAGTCTCGCCATCGGTCGATCACGTTCCTCCATTGAGGAATGTCAAAGTGACTGATCCAATCCCTTCCTCGGTCAATCCCACCCTTCATCCAAAGAGTGCCAAATTGGTCGATCTAGTTTCACCATTGGTCGATCCCATTCCTCCATTGAATAATTTCAAAGTGACTGATCCAGTCCCTTCCTCGGTCAGTCCCTCTCTTCCTCTGAAGAGTGCCAAAGAGGTCGATCCAGTTTCTCCATCGGTCGATCCCATTCCTCCATTGAGGAATGTCAAAGTGATTGATCCAGTACCTTCCTCGGTCAGTCCCACTCTTCCTTTGAAGAGTGCCAAAATGGTCCATCCAAGTCCACCATTGGTTGATCCGATCCAATCATCAGCCGATCCTACTCTCCTTCTAGAAAGTAAACCGATACTGCCCATGTTTTTCTCGTTAATACAGACTTTACTGTGCCGGGGGGGCATTCCTCCTTCTCCTGCCAAACCCCCTCCATGTAATGAGGTCATCCTTTTTGATTGGGGTGTGCTAACTGGACCTTGTCTTTCCTCTCACGTTCCTTTCTAGATTACAGTACAGGTTCGTGGTCGAGACGTTCCTCAAACGCTGATAGATGAAGGTGTGTCTGTTAGTATTTTGTCTTCTGTTGCTTGGTACGCTTTGGGTTGTCCACAACTTGCACCGGTTACATAGAATCTGTTAGCTTTTAACATAAGAACTAGTCAACCTTTAGGGATCCTTCCTTAGTTTCCTGTAACTTTGGGAGGGAAAACTATCTTTATCGATGTCATGGTAGTCTGAGACCCCTTGGATTTTGCTTTACTCCTTGGGCGGGATTATGTCTATGCCATGAAAGCTATTGTATCCACCCTTTTCTATGTGATAACTTTCCCTCACGATGGAAGAATTGTGACTATTGATCAAATTTTATTCATCGGCTCTGACTGGGTTACCTCCCTAAGTGGTTCTTATATGCAGACAGTATCACCCTCCCCGCATGTCAATTATGTGGCGTTGTCTCCCATGACCTCAACTTCCGATGATTTGTATCCAGTAGTTGACATGGTGATCTCTTCGGTAGGGTTATTGGAGCCTCATCTCCTTACCCCTATTGCGGCCCTCGACCTGTGTCCCTCCTTGATTGATTATCTTCCATCCAGTGAAGATCTCTTGGAATCCATGACCGATTCTTGTCCCTTGACATGGTATCCTTCCAGAGCGTTATCCTCTTGGAAGCCATGATCAAGAAGAAACCACGAGCATAGTTTCTCTCCTTTGTGGCAAGCTCGTTAAAAAATGAAACAGAGGACACGAGCATAGTTTCTCTTCTCTGTGGAAATCTCGTTAAAAAATGAAACAAAGGCCACTAGATTTCATGCTGGGGGCATAACGAGCATAGTTTCTTTTCTCTGTGGAAAGCTCGTTAAAAAATGAAACAGATGTCACGAGCATAGTTTCTCTTTTCCGTGGAAAGCTCGTTAAAAAATGAAACAGAGGTCACGAGCATAGTTTCTCTTCTCTGTGGAAAGCTCGTTAAAAAATGAAACAGAGGCCACTAGCTTTCATGTTGGGGGCATAACGAGCATAGTTTCTCTTCTCTGCGGCAAGATCGTTAAAAAATGAAATAGAGGCCACTAGCTTTCATGCTGGGGGCATGTCACGAGCATAGTTTCTCTTCTCTGTGGCAAGCTCGTTAAAAAATGAAACAGAGGCCTTGAGCATAGTTTTCCTCTCTGTAGCAAGCTCGTTGAAAAATGAAACAACAATCTCGGGATTGAACTTGGAACCTTGAGCATAGTTCTTTTACTATGTCAAGCTCGTTAAAAAATGAAACAATCACCTCTCCCTTCAAGTTGAGTATTTCTCCAGATCTCATAGATGTCGAGTCGAGTCTTTCGTTAGGTCTCATTTTTGAACCTTCATTTCATCCACTTGTATCCTTTTTCTCCACCTAGCACAGAAATTGGTGACAACCTCAAAGTCGGTGAATGAATTGAAGCTTGGGGGGCATGTCTCCAGCCTTTGATGATCATTCTAGAGTCAAGCCACTAGCTTTCAAGCTAGGGGCATACCGAGCTTAGTCTTTGTTCTTTCTCGTGCTCTTAAATACATGAGAATGCAACCGGGTAAACTTTTATCTCTTTTTTGGACCCGTACGGATACAAGAACACACGAAAAAGGAACCCCCCTGGAGTCTACTTTAAACCCTTTTCAGGCTCTCTAAATATGAAAAGATTATCGAGTGACCTTGCTTCCTTTCACACTCGTTAAAAAGTTAGAAAGGGTGTCTTTCAAGCGATAGTTTAACCCTTTTTCAATCTCGTTGGACTACTGTACGAAAAAGGAACTGAGAGAGTTCTCTTTTAAGTGTTTTTCCAAACTCTATAATCCCGAAAAACCTTTGAGTTTTCTATCTTTGGACTCGTTAAAACATACATCAACAGACCCATATGGGACTGAACCCTTACTTCTTCCAGTTCGTTAAACAAAAGAAGAGGAACTTACTTAAGGTGAGTTATATCGAGCATGTGTTATCCTCCTCGAGCTCATTAAATCAAAAAGAGGTACTCATCTATCTAGATGGGGGAAAAATTGAAAGGAGCAAGCCAAGCAGTCTCTTGAGAATATCATCCAACACTTCTTAGAGTCTCCCTTGAACACGACACTTTGTCACTTTGCACATATCATAATCCGCTGAACCTCTGCACTGAGCCAATCCTCCGAGTTCCTTTCACTCCTTTGGGTCACCCGACGCAAGTCACAGTACCCACTGCATAGTTTTGGTCCATGTTATGTTTTGTTGTTGTGCCCCAGTGTTCAAGGGAAGTATCCACCTCGAGAGTCACCCATCCCAAGTATCTTGCCTCAAAACCTGTGTTAGTCCATGTCCATTTGATCTGCCAAATTACATCTCCATGTTTGTTTCGTGTTGTTGATGGGGGATACATCAAGGCCCTCCCTCGACGAGTCTATTCCTTTCGACTCCAACACATTATCCGGGAATTCGAATTAGAAACTAGTTAGTACTTTGGGACCTGCATGCCTCAATGGCAGGCCTCCTCACATTCGACAATAGGTTTACATCATTGACCTCTGATCGAATTATTCCATGGATGTTTGACCTCAGCTCATTTATTCACATTCGCTGGAATGTACTAGGGTACCTTGGGAATCATTGACACTAATGGTGATCTCCCTCGTGCTTGTTAACGGTTTACATCATTGACTGGTAATCAAGTGGTTTCTTCCATGTTCGACATCAGGACATCTATTCACATGGTTAGATTCGTACTACATTGGGATTGGTGAGAAGACCCTGGGTTGAGTGATCACTTTGATATATGCTTTGCCCAGGTTGTGAAGGAGTTTCTATTGGACAAATGACACATACACTATTACATAGATCCACTTTGTATTGGTCATGGCTATGTCTTGTCATCTCGTAGATCCACTGTGTATTCTTCATGGCTACGATCAGTTCATGTCATCAGAGTATAGATCCACAGTGTATTTTCAGTGGCTATACCTTTTTATCAATACAATTATGGATCCACAGTGTATTTTATAGTAGCCATATCTTGCAAGTCTTGATCACCCAAGCATAGGTATGCCTGCCTTGGGTTTTGAAATATGTCATGATATTTGTTGGATGTTTGTGTGCAGCTTCCGTCAGGTTCTCCGAGTCTATACCCTTGCTTGAACATCTACAAAGTATTTCAATTATCAGTTCGCATATTCTAACTTCATACTTTGGGGGGCAATCTGTTACACATCAAAATTACTCACTTTGATAGTGTCACAAGTGTCGTCATTACAAAGGTTGCAAGTGTCGCATTTTTCTCACAAGGTCACAAGTGTCGCATGTTGCTCACAAGTGTCGCAAACATCAAACAAAGCATGCTACCATGATGCCTATGTCATGCCTATAACGACATGAGAAAGACACTTGAAACACCTCAAACATTTGATTTGGAAGAGGAGAAATGAGTCAGCGGGCTTGCAAACCTTTTTCCATCTGAAAGTACCCAAAAAACTGAGTTTTGGAGGAGAGCACTCCCCTATACCTCTTCTCGGAGCACCGACACTCCCCCTTACAATGTCAGGGAGCGTTATAACGCTCCCATGGCCCTTTTGAGGGAGCGTTATAGATTTTGAGAGCGTTAGCACCCCCCTAAAGCCTACTAGGGAGCGCTACAATGCTCTGATGGCCCTTTTGAGGGAGCACTACCTATTCTGGGCAGTTGTTAATATGTTGAGATGAATGGGGGAAGCATATTTTCATTCTTGGAAGGCAGTTGGATTCGAATCCCTAGTCCATCCAGGATCTTAGGGCAGATCCTCAACTGAAGGAGGAAAATCCTCAACTTCGACAAGGATATATCAAGTGGTTGAAGCCTCTCCAAGGCTATATAAGCAAGCTTTCTAATGGTAAAAGGGGGATGGAAAAGGAGAATCACACCAAACTTATGATCTCATAAGTGGTGCTAGAACAGAACTGATTGGGGGAAGAACTGAAGATATGAAACTTATGATCTTGGAGGAAACTCACAGTCAGCCAGAGGAGAGTGATCAGTGAATATGTTGTTATCCAGGTCGTGTATATTTCAGGAAAGGGTTAGACGAAGAGGACTTGACGAAGTTGTCGCATTCGCATCTACGATTGTATGTACTGCTGTCGTTATTCTCATCAATATGACACACTTGGCCTGTTTCTTTCTAGTTTGTGTCTAATGTCACAGGAACTTATCATTTATTGATAGATATATTTTCAAGCTAATATCAATAGAGTAGGAAGTGGTCGTATCTTGTTTTGTCCACAGAACTCAGTGAGGAGAAAAGGATTGGAGCGTAACTCGGAGCGTGCAGGGACAAACGTCGATAAAAGGTACTTCTGTCATCCTTCCTTCTCATGTGTTAGTTTAGATAGATTTGAAAGGAAGTCAGTGTCTATGTTAAGCATTTTCTGTCTAGAGTTAGGGTCAAGCTCTTAGAGGCGATCTACCTGTCCGCAGGGAGATTTTTCTACAACAGCTTTAGCATCCAATTTTATCCTATTCTCCTTTGGAATATGAGCAAAATCCTTACACCAAAATACTTTCAAATTATGAACTGCAGGTTTGGAACCATTCAAGGATTCTAAAGGAGTAACATTATCAAGACACCTTGTTGGACTTCTATTCTTTAAATAAACTACAATATTTATGGCTTCATCCCAAAATGTATTTGAGAGATTCTTACCTTTCATCATACTACGTGCACACTCTACTAGAGTTCTATTTTCCTTTCAACGACTCTGTTTTTCTGTGGAGTGTGAGGTACTGTAAATTGTTGTACTATTCCATTATATTTGCAATATTTGTTGAAGTCACCTCATGTATACTCTCCCCCTTGATCTGAACGAAGGATTTTGATGGATTTTCATGTCTGCTTTTCCACCATGGTTCTGAATTCCTTAAAGTACATGAAAACATCACTTTTTTGTCTAGGGAACTAAATGTTAGGATATTTAGACACTTAGGAGTTAGTTAAGATCTACTTGGTCTAATATGTCATTAGGTAAAAGTGTGTTTCTTTAGTATGCATTAGTATGCATTTGTAGTTAGGAAATCCGACAACCATGATATGTTCCCGACATAGAGTGATCCAATGGTTCATACTCTCCTCGATCTTAATGGCCATTGATTCGTGACTTAACACCCGATTGGTCCATGATCTATATTTAAAGAGCATGGAGGGTCATTTGCCGATGATCGATTGTGAGAAACTCTCTTGTAAAATCTCTCTGTAATCTTTTACTTTGCATTAATAAACTGCTCCAAGTGGCCGCGTTGGATGGGGCCGTGGATGTTTCCCCGTAGGGGTTTTACCACGTGAAAACATTGGTGTGTTGATCTTTTATCTTGTTATGTGAGTGGTTACTGAAGGTGTTCGTCCTTTGTTGGAATACCTGTGTTGTCGACAAGATTTAAAATATGTTTGGTAAACTCAATATTATTCGAGCACAACATTTAGAAAATCAAATACTGACCTTGAGTCCAAGTGATTTTTCTTGCCTTGGAGACTATCTATCTAAGTTTAAAACACTCATAATTTTATGTGAAGAATGTAAGATAGTAATGAAGGAAGAGCATTGCATATATATTATTATTTCTAAGCTAGGTAGTGCATATTATGTGTTTGTATCTACCTTTTATGCCATGAAAGAGGCTGTAGGGAAAGCTTATGTACAACCCACTCTTGAGTCCTTTTGTACTTCTTTGATTAGAGAGGAAGATAAGCTTGTACAACTTGGAGTGATCAACACTGCAGGTAACTTAAACAAAGCCTTAGTTTCCGAGCAAAAAGATAAACCCAAATATCCCAAGAAGCAACATCCTCGCTACAAAAACAAACAACCTATAAGTCCCAAAACCGCTCAGACAACTTCAGCTCCTAATGGTGATAAAGGATCAAAATATAAAAGTAAGAATACTAACAGACATTGCAACTTTTGTAATAAATATGGTCATGATGAGTCCAAATGGTTCAAGAAGATGGCAGCCTTAGAAGAAGCGATGAAGAAGCACAACATCAGTATTGATTCCTCTTCTTCTTCTTCTTCTCATGGACATGCACTTTCTGCTTCTGGTTTTTCCTTCAATACAACTTCTACTACTACTTCTTCTTCTGATGAGTGGCTTATTGATTCAGGAG
>ML785804.1:306370-317327 GCA_009831015.1 Picea engelmannii
GATCAGCACGGTAAAATTTTAATTGTATGTTTATATGTTGATGACATGATCTACACAGGAAATCTTGAGTTAACAGATTTTAAACATGCCATGCAATCTGAGTTTGAGATGACAGATCTTGGCATAATGAAATATTTTTTAGGCATTGAGATTCATCAATCAGCCAAAGGCATTTTGTCTATCAACAAAAGTATGCAGCAAACATCATCAAAAGATTTCGCATGGAAGGATGCAATCCAGCAGAAAACCCCATACCTTTAGGCACAAAGTTGAGCAAGAATGATGAAGGTCCTATAGTGGACTCTACCCTGTACAAAAGTTTAGTAGGTAGTTTGTTGTATCTTACAACAACTAGGCCTGACATTATGTATATAACCAACCTTGTTTCCAGGTTCATGGAATCACCAAAATATTCGCATTGGAAAATAGCAAAACGAATTTTGAGATATGTTGCAGGAACACTCAATTTCGGTTTATGGTACACTAAATCTGATAATAATCAACTCTCTGGTTACATAGATAGTGATTTTGTAGGCAGTCTAGATGATAGGAAAAACACATCAGGATATGTTTTTCAACTGGGCACGAACCTGATTTCATGGGCATCAAAGAAGCAACCAATTGTATCCATATATTCTGCAGAGGCAGAGTATGTAGCTACTACCTCAACTTCATGTCAAGCTGTATGGCTGAGACGAATATTGAAAGACATGTCACATACAAAAAAGGATCCAACTCCTATTTTCTGTGACAATACATCAACAATTGCATTCTCTAAGAACCATGTGTTTCACAAGAAAAGTAAACACATTGACACTCGGTTTCATTTCATACGCGAGCTAGTCAATAATGGGGATATTGCACTACAATTTTGTGGTTCTCGAGATCAACTTGCTGATATCTTTACAAAGCCACTAGGAAAGTCAGTTTTTGAATTTCAGAGACAACACTTAGACATAATCAATGCTGATGATTGTAACTGTTGAGTTTAAGAGGGAGTGTTAAATATAATGTAGCCTCAACAGTCTGACTGTACACTGCCAGCTGTACTGGACAGTTGTGCGTGGAGTCCGCACCTCACGAGCACTCGGGTTGCGGAAATCGTTAAAGATGTCCGCATTGTAATTTCATCTTGACTGCGTAAATTTTTCCGTTTTCGCTGTGCGTAAAGTTCGAGTAGTGTTCCATAGACAATGAAGTAGACTTCAACTATGAACCATTATTTTCAAATAGATTTATATTCGATGAAAAGAGAGACGAATTTTTCACCATAAATAATATGACAATTTGCAGATGGTCTCATGACTTGTGAAAAGATACCTACAGGAAACACACTCCTCACAATACGAGTAGTGAGGAAGATGGATGATAACCCATGTCATCACCTTTTACATACAGTTTTCATTATGCTTATTTAATCCTCATTTAAATAAGCAACTGTGCATTCCAATTGGCCTGAAACAATAAATGGATTTTTTTTCGAAGTTTCAATTTTCATTGCAGGGGCATTTGGGGAAGCTTTTAAAGTGAATGCGTGGGTGTAGTTTGAATATTATAGGTTATATTTCTTATTTACTCCTCGTCCAAAGAACTAAGTTTGCATTTCAATTGGCCCTGTAACGAGAATTCAGTGAGTTTGTTGATATAAAAGCCCTGGAACGAGAATTCAGTGAGTTTGAATTTCAATTGGCCCTGTAACAGATGTCATATAACAGAAATATCACATAGTTTTCCTGAATTTCTTCTCCATGTGTGATTGAAGAATCGCTTCATTTCTACCATAAACCATACTGTAACCATAATGTTGAGATGATACCAACTGCTTACACTATTCAATCCATATGAATTTTTAAAATAAACATACTAGAGACTCGATAATCAAAATAGTTAACGAGAATGTCACGCAAAAAAATCTACATAAAGCACAGTGAGTTGCTGAGATGGTGTACTTTCAAAGAATGATGTCTTCATTTAAGATTCCAGACTTTATTAGAGAATGTATGCAATTGTTCTTCTTTCCGTGCAATTAGTTGGAAATAGTGATGAGCGTTTTTAATTTTATTGCATCAATTTTTAACATTCAGTGATTATAAAACTTAAAGTTTTGATTATAAAAATTTTAAAATTTATGCAGTAAGGTCTGCTGAATATGAGGCCTTGCTGTAAGGGTTAAAAAAAGCAGTGGACTTGAAAGTTGAGAAAATCAAGGTATTTGGTGATTCCAAAATTATCATAAAACTGGTAAGGAACAACATTCATTGTCTTTAAATTCATTTGAAAAACTATCAACTTAGGTTTGAGAACTAATCAAATCTTTTACTTCATTTAATATTAGTTCGGTTCCTCATTAGCTAAATTGTGACACTAATTTTCTAGCCAATGTAGTGTCCACGTTACTTTTATACACGCCTTCAATTACGAACAATATTGCAAATTAGAGTCTTTGATGACGACAAAAAACTGATAAATTTATTACATCGCAAAGATACTTTCAAAGACTCTATCATCTTTGAAAGCCAACATGATCAGCTCGTTAATTAAGATATTTTCGACCTGGATCAATTAGATAGCACATTAGGTTCAACCAACTATATCCCAAGAAACATAGTGAGATTGGAAAAACCCTATGATCTCCAAGACAAGTTCAATAAAGTCATCAATTGCAAAACCAATAGTTCATCCATGTAGTTCGAAGTGGTGAACTTGGAGACAAATACCATGCCTCAAAACATTAGTCTAGGAAACACATGTTCTCCCCCATGTAGTTCGAAGTGGTGAACTTGGGGACAAATACCATGCCTCAAAACATTAATATAGGAAACACATGTTCTCTCAAAGATACCAGAACAACAAATACTGTTGGCCTTAAATGTTGTCTTGAAGGCCACTCCAGCCATATGGTGGGTTGCACACAAAGAAGGAATAGCATATTGGCAACAATGTAGAATATTGATGCAAGTTAGATTCAGTACTGAGGTGGAATATATTGTGCAGAAGTATACAAGGGTAGGTGATCCAACATATCATGTGGAGCAATGAAACAACATATCGAGTTCGATACAGAAGGAGGAATGGACGCACAATTTTATACATACATTGGATACAATTCCTAATAATTGGTACTTAGAACTAGAAATGTGTAGAGAAACAACTAATTGGGACTGACTAATTTAAAGGTTCAAGGTAACATTTACTTTTGAACATGAATGTCCATTATTAGATGCAGTTGCAGGCCATGAGAACCAATATATTTTTAGAAGAGGGGACCATGGAGGTCGTACCCGTGTGTAGTGCGCATAGAGATTCTATGATTGTTCATGAATTATTGGAATGTTATAATGTTTCTAAAGAAGATTAGGATGAGGAAGAACCCAAAAATATACAAGGGGAAAATGTAGTAGAAGGACCATAAATTGAATCTACTGTGTATGGAAAACCATTAAAGACACAAAAATAAAATATTGGGATGAAAGAAAACCCGAAGTTTGCGCAAATAGGAATTACTGGAATGATGAAACCGTGGAGAAGATTTTGGATTTACTTCGTGAGTATTATGATCTATTCCCAACCACATTCTCAAAGATGAAGGGGATAGCTGGTGAGTTAGGAGAAATTAAGATATCATTCAAAGTAGGGGATAAACCAGTAAGACAGAGACCCTACAGGCTTAATTCAAAAACTAAAGAGAAGGTAAAGGAACATATACACTGAATTTTGGAAGCCTAAATCATTGAACTAGTCAAGGATTTAGAATGAATAAGTCCAATGGTGTTGTAATATAAGAAAATAGGGGGAATTGAAATCTATGTAGACCTAAGGAAGATAAATGATGCATGTCTACATGATCCATTTCCAACACCTTTCACAGATGAAGTGCTAGAGAATGTAGAAGGTGAGGAGGCATATTCATTCACAAATGGATTTTCAGGATAGCACCAGATTAAGATTGTGAAAGAGGATAGATATAAGAATACGTTTGCGAAAAAATGGGGAAGCTATTAGTACATAGTGATGCATTTTGGGCTAAAGAATGCACCTGCAATTTTTTCAAGAGTAGTTATCCCAACCTTTAAGGAGTTTATTCATAAGTTCTTAGAAGTTTACTTAGATGAATAGACTATGTTTAGTCTATTGAAGGAGCATATAGAAGTACTTAGGTTAATGTTGTATGTGTATAGAGTGTCATATTTCATTGAATTTGAATAATGTATTTTTTGCACACCTTTTGAAATTTTGTTGGGCCATGTGGTATGTAAGAAGGACTTATTAGTGGATCCTTCCAAGATTGCAGTGATTTTGGACTTACAACCACCTACAATAGTCAGACAATTGAGAGCAACATTAGGTCATACATGATACTATAAGAATTTAATCAAGGGGTAGGTGTATATTACAACACCCATGGAGAATTTCCTAAAGAAATAAGCTAAATTTTAGTTGAATGAGGATTGTGAAAAAGGTCTGAATATATTAAAGAAGAAGCGAGTAACTGCGTTGATTTTGATATTCCTAGATTGGAACAAGGAATTTCATATTCATGTGGATGCATCATCTATAGCCTTAGGAGAGATATTGTCTCAGCTAGGAGAAGGAGACATAGACCATCCAATTGCATTTGCAAGAATGAAGTTGTCAACAACAGAAAAGAATTACACTACGAAAAAATGAGAAGGTTTGGAAATGGTATATTTGTTAGGTTCTCATTTTAATATGTATACAAACCATTATGCACTAAGATACTTAGTGAACAAGCCATTGTTTGGGGGGAGAATATGCAGATGGTTGTTGTTGTTTCAGGAATACGATTTCAATGTTGTAGTCAAACCAAGAAAATTGAATACAGGACCATATCACTTTTCACACATATTATCAGGAGAAGATGCGGGGAATATGGATGGCAGTTTGTCGGACGCACAATTATTTGCAGTTAAAATGGTGGACAATTACTTCACATACATTGTGCAATTTTTAAGTATAGGAATGGCTCCATATTACATGACAGTGTCAAAAAAGAAGCAGTTAGTGGTTAAAGTAGTGGACTACCATATAACTGCAAGAACATTATAAAAATTCGGTGCAAATGGAATATTAAGAAGATGTGTCTTAGACCATGGAATGCCAATGATACTCTCAGAAGCGCATGAAGGTATTGTAGGAGTACATTATGCAGGTAAAGTGACTTCATAGAATATTTTGTGTGCAGGGCTCTGTTGGCCCACACTTCACAAGAATGCTAAATAATAATATCAAGCATGTGATGTTTCTCAAAGGGTGGGAAATCCATCCAAAAGGGATGAAATTGTTTTGAGTCTACAGGTTTCATTGTAGGAGTTTGATAAATGGGTGATAGATTTTGTTGGACCAATCAATACACCAACACGAATATTAGGAGTTAGATATATAATTACTATGATAGAGTACTTAACCATATGGGAAGAAGCAATACCAGTTATGGAATGCACCGTGAAGACTATTGCCCAATTTCTATTTGATAATGTAGTTTCACGATTTGGATTCCCACACATCCTATTAAGTGATTAGGGACACACTTCCTGAATAATATTATTGCAACATTGACTAAGGAATTCCAAATTCATCACCAGAGAAGCACATCATATCACCCTCAAACTAATGACATAGTATAATCCTTTAATAAAACTATGGAGAATGCACTGAAAAATATTTGCAACGTACGGAGAGATGATTGGGACTTAAGGTTTCGCGCAGTATTATGGGAATATAGGACTACAAGAAAAAAATTGACAGGATAGACACCTTTCAGGTTGGTCTATTGGAAAGAAGTAGTAATGTCGAAGGATTTTATTGTGCCTAGCCTACACGTTGCAGCGATCACTAATATTTTAGACTCTAGTGAAGTAGAGGAAATATTGTCACAATTGTTATAGCTTGAAGAAGACCGATTTTTAAGAGGATTCCATTATTGAGTTCATAAGAAAAAAGAGAAAGCATGGAATGATCGACATATCAAGCAAAAAATATTCCAAGTGGGATACTTAGTACTATTATATGACAACAAGTTCATGCAACACTTAAGGAATTTTAGGATGCATTAGTTAGGCCTATATGTGATCAAGTATGTGACAAAAGCATGTGCTTTGTATCTAGAAACATTGAATGGAGAAACATTGGGAGGATTGGTGAATGGAATTCGTCTAAAACTCTATAGATATGGATGACCAACTGCACATTAATTTGAGCTGTGCAAGAGAACATGTATCATAGTAGGACAAACACAGAAAAAGAAATAAAAAGTGGAAAAAGAAAAAGAAAACAAAGTAACAGAGTAAAGGCATCAAAACACTAAGAAGTAAGGGGGTGTATACAGGTACATAGAAGAAGTGAGTGTCGTGTAAAGTGATAACACTGTGTCGAATAGGTAGAAGTGTATACTTTTTAGTGAACGAACAAGGAAGTCGGAACAAATGCACAAATTGGGACCAACAAGACCGATGAAAGGATTAAAAAGTGAAGAATCAAGGATTAAAAAGTGTTAATGACAAGTCATAAAGATGTCGCACAACCATAAATGGAAAAATCCATCGGGAATCATGACTGACTAGCGATACGAGGCAAATGTCCAATGGAATATATGGCAATAATGCAATATTAAATAATGTATTCATCACACCATTGACATAGTAAATCATTAATTCATGCGTGAAAGGACATGGAAAACTGTCGAAGGTGCATAAAATACGAAGAGGGTCGATAAGAATTGGTCATTATTACTTATAATTGCATGTGAGAGCTGAGAACCTCATTACAAAACCCAAGAGAAAACACAGAGCCAAAGAAGTTGTCACTGGTAACTAGTTTACAGAAATGGAACCACCAAAAGAAACAACGAACATACCAAAGAAATCCCGAACAAGAATGCAAACAGTAGAACCAGAGGTTGAGGAGACTCCGGGAGAATCATCATCGGAGCCAAGGTTTCCCTGAGACTACATTCCACCAAGGAAGGATGATGGCCCACTAGTGACATTGCAAAAGACTATTAATTACGAATTGGTGACGTTGGACATCCAATATGGGGTCATCATTGATGAAGACATGCTAAGGAATGTGTCTCAACTCAAATATGTGGACCATGATATCACAGACATGACAAAATTCCCTAAACGGGCACTAAAAAAATACTTATAACCGAGAATAAACCTAGCAATGAACCATAACATACCTATGGACATGGTATGGGCCATACGATAGGAGCGAACAAGAATACTCAACATGTTCAACATTCCACACTTTGGTAGGAAAAACGAGGTAAGTGCATGTGTTAATTTTCTCCTAACCTATGTGCATGGCGATTATTTGTGGATGGATAGGCCAATATCCATAGATACGGACTTGATTGTGAGGATCATAGGATTTTCATTGTAGGGTAAAGATCCCACCCTGTTGTTTTTCAACAAAAAGAACGATATAACTTTATCAAAGGCCATGAGACAAAATTTTCACATAGTTAGAGGGGTGCATGGGCTGGATGTGGAGATCATATGCAACCCAACTATCATACTTGTGATGCAGGAACTAGCATGTAAGTTGCTACATATATGTAGGAAAGATCAAGTGCCAGTAAGAGTGATAATTGTGGTGGAGAAGTGTGTCGAAGGGGTCTTGATGAGTTCGGTTCCCTTCTTATTAAACAAATTCCTTCTCGACTACATAAAATCCCAGGATAGAGGCATGTAGTTCCACTATCCATTTCTGTTAATTCTTCTTGCGTTCACAACATGTTAGGAGCCATAGGATGCACAGTTCTTGGGTCTCAGAGGGAAGCAATGCCTAGAAGCCAAGTATCATAAATGGTACATGACTAACAAATGACAATATATAGAAACCAACATAGAGGTTTGTTTGCATGGTGAAAGGATTAGGATGCGAATCAAGGATACACCATGAATTTCACCACAACTAGGAGAGGCGTATGCTCCGATTGTGTAGTTTTGGGTAGACCACCACCATATATATGTACAAACAAAGAAGGACCCAATAGAGGAATGGGTGTGGATGAAGTACAAGGTTAACAAATAATACATCCAACTTATCAGGAAAGATTTGGATCCATATTGGAAGGTTCTTGCGAACAAAATGTAGATGGAGAAACTAGACGATGAAGAAGAAGAATATGGAAGTGGTCAAGGAAGTGGTAAAGGAAATAATCAAGGTAATGACGTATAGAACACACATCAAACAATACCACAAGTACTCAACATGCAACTGATAGTCCTGAAAGAAGAAGAGAAAATAAAAGACAAGGGTAAGGGGTCAGCCACATCTGCACACAAGAATATGAGAGAAAACCAAGAACCAACCATCTATACCTTGATCGATGATGGCATGGATAGGATTGGGTACCAAGTAAGTGAATCCACGAAGGAGGAAGTTCAACATGTGTCACAACTATAGGAAGATATCAACAAGAACCTATAAGAGCAGGTGACTGCATTACAAAACTGGTTGGAGATAGTGAGCATCGCACTAGAGAGAAGATCCAATGAAGGCCAACCAACAAGAATGACTAAAAACTAAGGTACAAAAAATTCATCCTTGTTAGATATAGAAACATCGTACAAAGTTTTGTAGATCTCGTTAGATGCAACTGAGTTCCCCAAGAAAGGAATGAATGAGTAGGTTTGAGAACTAATTTGTTTGGACATATTAGTTTCACATATGTTTATAATAGTAATACAGGGATTGTAGACATGAATCGTGCAGGGAATATGGTTATGTGAAGAGGAAACATAAAGATAATTGACTAAGGAAATGACAGACAAGGTTGCACTGCAATAAGATTATACAATGACTTTACAAGAGAAGAGAACAACGAAGGAAAAATATGAAAGGACATTAAAGGAGAAGAGAGATTTTGAGGAAAAGGATGAGAGAATATGAATATAGAAGGATGAAGTTGAGAAACAGGTAGAAGGAATACAACAAGCCATCCAAACATCTACAAGGAGATGCCAGAGGTTCCAATGGTGGTAGAAACCACACTTGAAGAACAAGTCTAAAAAATTAGTGAAGTCATCAAAGGATTTTGCACCAGGATTGAAGACTTGGAATCACACACAATACCAAAAACACCACTTAAGGAAAAAGAGAAAGGGAAAGGAAAATGACAACCTCAGTTGTAAATATTAAGAATCTAAATGAGGAGTGTGTGAGACTTTGTGATGAGAGCATGCAGATTTGGACATAACTCATGATGAATCTAGAGTTGAAGGCAATTGAGGAAAGAGTAAGAAGAACATAGGAGAAGGCACAAAAATAAAATGAAAGCATGAATACTTTTCCACCCGCTGAACTTATGACGACAATCTTGGAAAATAAACAACTATACAATGAGATAGAGAAGATGAGGACATAGTAGAAGACTATCGTGCAAATATTGGAACCCCTTCGAGACAAGGCACTCAAGGTAATAAGGGAATTGGTAGTGGCATAGGGTACCATAAAGAAGCATAGAAAGAATGCAAAGATAAACTCACGACGCTGACTGCATAGGTCATAGAGTAATTTTGGAAGAAAAAAAAAGGTACAAAAAGAAGTCACGAAAGCAAGAGAAACCATCCAAAAGTTTATGGAGGTGTGGAGAAGCATGATGCAAAAGGAATGAGTAGCTCGGGATGAGCCACATGTGAGTGTTAGGGGCCTATTGGACAAACATTTCAAGGAACTATGTGTTGAGGGTGTTATCACCCTGTAATTTTCCCAAGGCTGTGGAGGAAATCATAGAGGTAACATCAAATCACTTGGAGTCCTGGATCTATCCCTCCAAGACTCAGAGAGGGCTCTCTATATATGATCTATCTTTTTCTGCTGGGAAATTTAGGCTATTTATAAGAGAACAAGGTTTGGTTTTTTGAAAGGTTTGGTTGGGTCAGAGATAATAGGCCATTGGGAAATGGAGTTAGGAGCTAGTATTCAATCAAAGATAGGTTCTACAGAAAACACTATAGGGAAAGGTAGGCACTCTTGTTGGACTCTTGGAGGTTGAATTTGGATTTGGAGGAGAATATGAGAGGACCAGGTAATAACAGGGCAATAAGGAATCTTGGAATTTACTATTGAGAAGAAAACATTTATATTTCTTTAAACTAGGACAGGGTGTTTTAAAACAAATCCTGAACTTAATTCTCTTTCAAACAATAGAGAAAAGAAACACATATGAAAACAGGGAAAACATATTACAACAATGATCACTTCACCAACATTAGTGACACAAGAATCCTGTAATGGTTGTGACTGTATTATTGGATTGATGAACACATGAGGCTCTATGAACTTTTTTACACTCTAGATCCTATTCTATGAACATTTATGAACTGAACAACCCCTATTACATTTGAATTATAAAAATATATAGAAATATTATCTCCCAAGATGAGGAGGTTGAATTCAACAACTCGGCCAAAAATAGAAACAAATCCCTGGAAAGCTTGAACTGTCTGCCATGAAAGATGGCCCAAAATGCTGAAAATGGGGTTCCACTTAGACGCTTATATCTCAAAAGATATGATAGCTATGAAAAAACAAAAAGAGTTTATTGTATATGAGTCTGTCTTGAGCAAAAAACTCTTTCAGTTTTCCCTAATTCATCTCCAGCTCACCAAAACAGCCACCACAAAAACATGACAAAACTGAAAAACTAAAAAATGGTGCGCAGACATGTCTTCGATTATCGCAATCCCTGATATATGTGCAACAATTGAGAGATTTTATTTATGACGCATCCCTCCAACCCACAGTTCAAAAGTCCACGTACACAGGATCGTTCTTCTTCCTTTTGTTAAGCCCTAATATTGGCTCATTACCCCTTAATTGGGGCATATTAGATTAATAATGCTATTTTATTTATGTCGGCTTTAGGCCATTAGTTGTAATTATACCTCCTAGTCTCCTATATATACCAAGGAGACATTTTCATTTT
>ML785804.1:322353-346633 GCA_009831015.1 Picea engelmannii
CATCTTGTACTTGAACATTTAAGTGGGGTAAAAGGAGGTTGCCCCCTCGAAGAGGCTTATTATCTGAAATTATCTTTTTTTCAAGGCGTTGAGTACTTTTCCTGAGGTTTTTCTATGCTATATTGATGTTTGGTTCTTAACACCTTTGGCCCGAAGAGCTCTCGGAAATCGCTCTTCTATTTCCCTTTCGGGAAATCTGCACCCACAGAAAAAACTCGTGGGATTCCTTCTTCACGATTCGGGGAATCGGACTTCGTGATTTCAAAAATATGTTGGTCAAATACCTCACCTCTTAGACCCCCGAAACCCGAAATTCCGACACTCCAATGTTCGGTCACCCAAAAGAAATCAACGGCTATGATTCCTCGCTTGATCCAACGATCAGCGCGGTTTTTCGCTTATCGGGAGTTCAAGACTCTCGATACCGAAATCTATTGTCAACGCAAACTCCGAAATACAGATTCTCTAATTCCCGAAATCCTGAAACGTCAACTCCGACATGATTCTCGACGCTAGCCCACAGCTAGACTTCTCACTGTTTCGGGACTTCACACCTCACAATTTCACAAGTTCTGATGCAAGGCCTTCGAGACATCAACTCACGAAACCCCGAAGTGGTCAATGCAATTGACCTCCACATCAACAGTTTGCCACCAGTCCACCTTGCTGGCTTCTAGGGCCCCACACACACGTTTCTTCGCCGCTTCGTGACTTCGCGCTTCACAACCTAGAGTGCCCAACCTTTGGCCTCCCACCTCGCAAATATCTGAATCTGCGAGAATCTCTAGATCTCTGCCACCTGTACCCTCTGAATGAATGGATCTGATTTGGTCACCACTTCGCTACTTCACCTTTTACGACTTCGCAGACTTTGATACCAAGTCTTCGACCCTTCAACTCACAAAACCCCGAGAGGCGATTTCACGAGTGATCCAACATCCCTGGCTAGCTTGGATCCTATGGTCCTGATTCCCCCCTGAGCTTGAACCTTGAAAACAACCGCCTTAACTCCCCTACTCCTCTGCAAGATCTGATGGCTCGTGGGATTTCGCGAATACTCCATGGAGAATTTCAACCGTCCAAAGATTCTTTGACAACTCCTGCGAAACAAACACGATATTCTCCTATGGAACTTGTCCTCTTGCAAAACAACTTCATTGTGCCTTCTTTCAACACTTTAAGGCACTATCCTCTTGCTTCCCTTCAAGAAATTTAATGATTTTAACCTTTTCTCGAGCTGTTCCACAACTCTGAGTCTTTTAAAAAGAATCCTTGCGTGCACTCCTTGCAACAGACCTTCAAACACTTCAAGTGTCGAACTCTTTTCGACTCTGCTCACTCCCTGTAGCAGTAGTCCTCTAATAACTTCTCAGGTTTCAAACTCTGAATTTAACATTGGCTTGTGCACATGCTTTGTAGGTTCTTGTGCCTAACTGCACTTCTGAGGAAATGATAACAAAGGCTAAACTAGCTGATCCTTCAGAGACACGACCTTGTATTCTTGTCAGCGCACTCCTTTCGGACAAACTTCACTGCACTCCTTGCAGGAATTCTACTCACTCAGATAGAGAAACAATTGAAACTCATTCCTTACTCTTCCTCTTCTCACAGACTTCAAGCATTTAACAAGAAATCATTCATGTACAACATAAAAGAAAATGTACAGCAGAAAGAGTAAAATAACCATGAGCATAACCTTTAACATGCATACACAGAGAACAAACACAACGCCATGAATTTGAATCGAAGCTTTTATATTAATTCAAATATCGATACATGGGTGTTTCTCAACTACAACTCTCTGCTCTTCTATGCTCTCTTGCTCACAATCTTCATAATCCTCATGATAATGTTACAATACACAAGGAGGGTGTCTATATCCAGTTTCCCTCTTGCGCTCTAAAAATTTTCTAATCTAGAATTAAATTCTATCTACCTTCATTAACTACTATAAATGCCTTCTACCTACTATGAACGAGAGCGGATCGCTCAAGGTCCTTTACAATATTACAAGTGCGCCCATTCTTAACTATCTCATTTAATGTTTGGCGCATTAACTTCAAAATATTTTCAAACAAGCTTCATCATGTGCCAAAATGTGTTGGCACTTATCCCACGCTCGCTTGTTGTTGGCGATGCTCCTGCATCATACTCCCTCGCTTGAAAATTTTCATGGGCTCCTGTCCATGAGCTCGCGCATGGTCTGTCCATGCTTTTGTATTTTGGCTTCGGTCTCCCAGCCGGCTTCTTCAACTAGATGGCCTTTCCATTTCACCAAATATTCAAAGTATTCTTTGCGTCTGGTCCTCTTACCAACTCTTTTGTCCAGTATGTGCTCCATCTGCGGATTTTCTGCAATTGGCATCTACTTTCGCCACTGAACTTCTAGTTGTTCATCACCTGCTCCTGTTTCCGGAGTTTTATATCGGTACAAATCCAAAAAATTGAATACCGGAGAAATTCCGATCCCATCGGGTAATTCAATCTCATAAGCATTTGCCCCGAATTTCTTCAAGACCCTACATGGTCCGATTTTCTTCATCTTGAGTTTATTATATGTTCCCCTCGGGAACCTCTCCTTTCTAAAATGTGCCAGAATCAAGTCACCAACTTCAAATTGAAGTTGTCTTCTGTGTTGATCCGCTGTGTGCTTGTACTCTTGGCTCGATTTCTACAATCATTCCTTCACCTGGCTATGAAGTTCCTTCATTGCTTCGGTAAAATATTCTGCACTAGCGCTCCTTGTCTCATCCCGTTCTGAATCCCTCAATTCAAAAACTCCTCTTAGCTGCATCCCATAAACAATTTGGAATGGAATTTGCCCTGTACTTCTGTTGATTGAATCATTTTAAGAAAACTCTGTCTGTGGTAATATGTTGTCCCACTGGATGTGGTGTTCTGTCACCAAGATTCTCAGCAAGTCTCCCAGCTTTTGTTCACCGCTTCTATTTGTCCATCCGTTTGAGGATGATAAGCTGAACTAAACGACAATTTTGTTCCCATCTTCTTCCATAAGGTCCTCCAGAAGTGTCCTACGAACTTCGTATCTCTATCCGGAACTATACTCCTTGGTAAGCCATGAAGTCGAATGACTTCTTTGAAAAATAGATTCGCAATGTGAGTTGTGTCACTAGTTTTCTGACATGGAATGAATGTGCCATCTTGGAAAATCTATCCACTACCACAAAGATTGAGTCGAACCCTCTTTGTGTCCTTGGAAACCCAACTATGAAATCCATACTGATTGCATCCCACGGCTTCTCAGGTATGGGAAATGGTTGATAAAATCCTGCATTCTGCCTCTTTCCTTTCGAATGCTGACAAATTATGCATCTTTCCATAAATATTTTGACTTCTGCTCACATTCCTGGCCAAAAATATGATTCATTCAACTTTGCAAATGTCTTGTCATGACCAGAGTGTTCAGCCAATCCTCCACTATGTTTTTCCTTCAGTAAATTCTCCCTCATGGAGCATTTGGGAATACAAAGTTGGTTACCCTTAAACAAAAATCCATCCTGGATCATGTATTCTGCCCACTGGCTTTTATCTCTGAGAATTGGATTCTCAGCTGCTTCATACGCCTCTTTAAAATCTAGATCATCTGCGTACATGTTCTTGAGATCATCAAAACCCAATGTTTTGACTCTGAACTCTTGCAATAGCAAACACTTCCTGCTCAAAGCATCAAAAACTTTGTTAGCAGTACCAGAAATATGTTTAATCACAAAAGTAAAGTTCTGCATGTATTCAACCCATTTTACATGTCTCTGATTCAAATTTTCCTGTTGAGTCACAAACTGCAATGCATGATTATCACTGTATAAGACAAACTCCTTGGGAATTAAGTAATGCCTCCATTTCTTCAATGCCTGGATAATAGCATAAAATTCCTTATCATATGTGGAGTATTTCACTTTGGCTTCATTCATCTTCTCACTGAAGTATTCTATCGGCCTATCTTCTTGACTCAAGACTGCCCCTATTGCAAATCCACTTGCATCACATTTCACTTGAAATGTCGTTTGGAAATCAGGTAACACCAAAATCGGTTGTTATGTGATCTTCCTTTTCAACAAATTGAAGTTTTTCTCCGCCTCTTCTGTTCAGTGAAAATATTTGTGTCTCTTCTTCACTGTGTCCATCATTGGTGCACTAATTCCACTAAAATTTCTAATGAATTTTCGGTAGAAACTAGCCAATCCATGAAAACTTCTCACCTCAAAGATATTATTTGGCGATGGCCAATTCTTGATCACCTCCACCTTTTCTGGATCCATCCTCAACTTATCTGCATAAATAACGAATCCCAAATAAATGAGCTCTGTCTTCATGAATGAGGACTTCTTCATATTTATCGGCATCTTCTCCTGCTGTAGCCTCTTCATCACTGTAGCCAAATGTTTCAAGTGTTCAGCCTCTATTCTGCTGAAAATCAATATATCATCAAGATATACGATAACAAATTTTCTGATAAAATCCTTGAGGACTTCATTCATCAACCGCATAAAAGTGCTCGGTGCATTTGTTAATACAAATGGCATAACAATCCATTCATACAACCCTTCGTTAGTATTGAATTCTATCTTCCATTCATCTCCTTCTCTCATGCGAATATGATGATAACCACTCTTCAAATCAATCTTTGAAAAACAAATTGCCCCGCTCAAGCAATCCATCAGATCATCCATCCTTGGCAATGGAAATTTGTACCTGATAGTTATCTTGTTGATCGCCCTCGATTCTATACACATCCTCCAGCCTTCGTCTTTTTTTGGACTAAGTACTGTCGGAACAACACACAAACTCAAGCTTTCTCTGACCAACCCTTTGTCCAACAGATCTTGGACTTGTCTTTTGACCTCTTCATTCTCCTACGGTGTCAATCTGTATGTTTCTTTGTTTGTTAAACTAGCTCCTAGTATGAGATCAATTTGATGACTCACGCTTATGATTGGTGGCAACGAATGAGGTAGTTCATCCACTACTATGTTAGCAAACATTTCCAGTAGTTCCTGAACCTCTTCTGGTAAATCATCAACCCTTGTGCTGGTTAAAACAATTTTAGGCTTCCTGACCACAATGAATTGTGGTTCCTCTATCTTCTTGACCTCTGTAAGAAGTTCCTTCCCACTCGTGAGAAGTACAGTGTTGCTTACTTCAGGTTTCACCTCTTTATCTTTGATCAGAAGCAACATGTGCATTCTCCCATTCTTCTCTAGGGTGTATGTGTTCATTCTCTCGTCATGAATTACATTTCTATCATATTTCCATGGTCTACCCAGCAATAAATGAAAAACATCCATAGGAATAACATCACACAAGATCTTATCATTATATCCACCTATCTTAAATTCAACTAAACACTGTTTAGTGACATTTACCTAATGTCCTTTTTGCAACCATGAAACTCTGTATGGGCTTGGATGATCAATCTTCTCCAGCTCGAGATTTTCTACCATCTCCATTGAAATGAGATTATCAGTGCTACCACTATCTAAAATAACCTTGCATACCCTATCCTTGGTCTTGCAAACAGTCTGAAAATGTCTATTTCTTTGGATTGAACTCTCCACCTCCTTTTTTGGTGTCAAAAGATCTTTTCGCATCATCAACGATCTTCCACCTTTAGCATCTTCTGCCTCGACATTTTTCCTATGAGCTTCAGAAATGTGAGTCTCTCCTTCCTCTTTCTTCTTATCTGGACATTCAAAAGACTTGTGTCCAACCTTTCCACATGTGAAGCACTTTATCACTCCACCTCTTCGTCTTCCTCTACCTCTGGTACGAGGAAACATATTATCAGCAGCATAATATCCTCTCTGATCAGTATATTGCCCTTGTTGTTCAGCATGTTTCCCTCTCTATGAGCTTCCACCTCTCTCAGTTTGAGTCAAAGGTTTCTTCCACTCTTCCTTAGGCTTCTGATTTATTTCCTGGACAACTGACTTGCCCCTGGGCTGACTTCTTCCTCAGCCTCTTTGACCTTGTTTTCGGCTCAGCTTCTCTTCAGCTCTTAGAGCCATCTGATAAGAATCTTCCACCGTTCAGATGGTCAACATGATCATATCATCCTCAATGTCATATCTCAGACCATTCATGTACCTAGCTACTTTTTCATCATCACTTTCACGATGACCTTCTCTGATGTTCAGTCTATAGAATTCTTCAGTGTATTCCTTCACTGTCATCAACTTCTATCTCAAGTTATGCATCCTTCAAAACAGAGTAATTTGATAATCCCTGGGGATGAATTTCTCTTTCATCTTTGCAATCATCCTGTCCTAGCTCTTAATTTTCTGCTTGCCTTGGCAACGCCTGTCAGCTTGTAGTTCATCCCACCACAATGTTGCATGTCCTTTTAATCTCATGACAACATGCTTAACCTTCTTGTCCTCCTCGACATCTTCATAGTCAAAATATGTGTCCAGAGCTCTAATCCAATCTAGAAGCTCCTCTACATCCAGATTTCCCTCATAAACTGGAATGTCCATTTTGGCTCTTTCACTCATTCTTGCAACAACTCTAAGAAAATGTTCATTTGTTGCATCTTATGTTGTGACTTATTCTCCTTCATGTCCAACTTCATCTTCATTTTCAGACTCACTGACATCTCCAACATCAGCTCCGCGCCTCTGTGTTGTCTCCATGTCCTTAAGTCTGGCGCGTAGATCACGCATTTCTCTTTCCATGGCTGGATCAGGCATCTGTCTACCCCTTCTTCTTGGCATTTTCCTTTCCTCTGCTGGATTAGGTCATTGTCTATCTCTTCTCCTCGGTGACATGACTAAAAATTCCTTTTTCCTGCTACAGAAAGCAAGAAACCTTTCTGTTCTCTCATACCAAACCTATGCAACCCTCCAACCCGCAGGTCAGAAGTCCACATACACAGGATCGTTCTTCTTCCTTTGGCCTGAAGATCTCTCGACAATCGCTCTTCTATTTCCCTTTCGGGAAATCTGCACCCATAGAAAAACCTCGTGGGACTCCTTCTTCATGCTTTGGGGAATCAGTCTTCATGATTTCATGAATCCGGTGGTCAAGTACCTCGCCTCTTAGACCCCCGAAACCTGAAATTCTGACACTCCAATGTTCGGTCACCCAAAAGAAATCAACGCTTATGATTCCTCGCTTGATCCAATGGTCAACGCAGTTTTTCGCATATCGGGAGTTCGAGACTCTTGATACCGAAATATATTGTCAACACAAACTTTGAAATCCTAAAATCCTGAAATGTCAACTTCGACACGATTCCTGGCATTGGCCCACAACTAGACTTCTCACCGTTTTGGGACTTCACACCTCGCGACTTCACAAGTTCTAATGCAAGGCCTTCGGGACTTCAACACATGAAACCATGAAGTGGTCAACACAATTGACCTCCACATGAACATTTTACCACCTGTCCACCTTTTTGGCTTCTATGGCCCCACACACACGTTTCTTCGCCCCAACCTTTGGCCTCCCACCTCATGAATCTCTGAATCCGCGAGAATATCTAGATCTCTGCCACCTGTACCCTCTGAATGAACAGATCTGATTCGCTTTCCACTTCTCTACTTCGCCTTTTATGACTTTGTGGACTTTGATACCAAGTCTTCGACCCTTCAACTCACAAAACCCTGAGAGGCGATTTCGCGAGTGATCCAACGTCTCTGGCTAGCTTGGATCCTATGGTCCTGATTCCCCCCTGAGATTGAACCTTGAAAAAAACAGCCTTAACTCCCCTACTCCTCTACGCGATCTGACGGCTCATGGGATTTTATGAACTCTCCATGGAGAATTTCGACCGTCCAAAGCTTCCTTGACAACTCCTACGAAAGGAACATGATATTCTCTTATGGAACTTGTCCTCTTGCAAAACAACTTCACTACACCTTATTTCAACACTTTAAGGCACTAGCCTCTTGCTTCCCTTCAAGAACTTTAAAGATTTTAACCTTTTCTCGAGCTGTTCCACAACTCTGAGTATTTTAAAAAGAATCCCTGCATGCACTCCTTGCGGAAGACCTTCAAACACTTCAAGTGTCGAACTCTTTTCGACTCTACGCACTCCCTGCAACAATAGTCCTCCAATAACTTCTTAGGTTTCAAACCCTGAATTTAACATTGTCCTGTGCACACGCTTTGCACGCTCCTGTGCCTAACTGCACTTCTGAGGAAATGAGAACAAAGGAAAAACTATCTGAGCCTTCATAGACACGATTCTAAATTATTGTCAATGCACTCCTTGAGGACAAACTCCACTGCACTCCTTGCATAAATTCTACTCACTCAGATAAAGAAACAATTGAAACTCGTTCCTTACTCTTCCTCTTCTCACAGAATTCAAGCATTTAACAAGAAATCATTCATGTACAACATAAAAGCAAATGTACAGTAGAAAGATTAAAATAACCATGAGCATAACCTTTAACATGCATACACAGAGAACAAACACAATGCCATGAATTTGAATCGAATCTTTTCTATTAATTCAAATATCGGTACATGGGTGTTTCTCAACTACAACTCTCTACTCTTCTATGCTCTCTTTCTCACAATCTTCATAATCCTCATGATAATGTTACAATACACAATGAGGGTGTCTATATCCCGTTTCCCTCTTGCGCTCTAAAAATTGTCTAATCTAGAATTAAATTCTATCTACCTTCATTAACTACTATAAATACCTTCTACCTACTATGGACGAGAGTGTATTGCTCAAGGTCCTTTACAATATTACAAGTGCACCCCTTCTTAACTATATCATTTAATGTTTGGTTCATTAACTTCAAAATATTTTCAAACAAGCTTCATCATGTGCCAAAATGTGTTGGCACTTATCCCATGCTCACTAGTTGTTGGCGATGCTCCTGCATCAATTTATCTTCAGCCCATTGTGGAGAAAAACCTCTCTCGGTTTTTAGAAATTCCTTCCAGTTTGACTGAAATCTCTCTCGGAAAACTTGTGGTCAAGCTGAGAAAAAATGGTTTTGATTTTTGGTGAAAGCGGTTTCGAAGGAGGGAGAGTGGTTTTCAGACCCCCCTCGGGTGGTAAGTGGTATTAGGAGGGGGAGGGGTCCGAGTTCACCTAACAGTGACAACTGTCCTTTGGTGTTTTTTCATATCGTACCCCTTTTTGGTTGAGTGACGTAAGGGGGGCTCCGATATATGGGGAAAAGCGTGGGTGTTATAACTTAGTATATAGTTTTAAATTTTATTTTCTAATTCGTTTTTGTTTTATTATTATTTGTTTTAATTATTTGTTATATGTTTTATTTTATTTGTTTTATTTTTAATTGTTTTTTAATTTATATGTTATATTTATTTTTTTAATTAATATTTAATTCTAATACATTAACCTAATTACTAATTATTAATTAATTAATTATTAACAAGTCTAACCTAGTTTTATTAATCTAACTACACTAATTTAATTTAATTAACATTATTATGCTAATTAGTGTTAAAAATGCCACTAAAAATTTATTATTAACCTAATGTTTTTTTTATCCTAAGATTATTTATTCATGTAGCGACGAAAATGGTAGAGGGGTGAAGAAATGGAGGGTGAGCAAACGAAGGGTGCAGCAGGGTGATGAAGGATCAGACGGAATGGATGGAGTGGGAAGTGAAATCAACTGAGCCCAGCAAGACATATGTCTTCATTACGAAAGAAATGCCAAATGGACAACTGAAGAATCAAGTCACCTATGATTATAGGATCTGAAGAGATGGTGCATTCAAAATAAGGAAAGAGAACGTTTGACATGCAAAAGAATATAGATGCGAAAAATCCAGAAGAACAACAATCATGTAAGGAAAGACAACATGTATTCACAAAAAAAGGAAAAGCACACACAAACCATGAGTTGTAATGAGTCATCATGAGTTGTCATATGGTTTTGGGATAAGCAAGTAGGATTTTGAGCCCTAAATTCCATGTATAAATATGTAATGGGTTGGGAAGAATATGTTGTTGGTTGGTTGGTTGTGGATTGCGAGAGAATAGAATGAGAGGGAATCTATGTATGAGGGTTTAGGGAGATGTTGTAGAGAGAGGCTTGCACTGCAGAGTGACTAGGTAGGATGGAGAATGATATTATGATGTATCTATTGTAGTGTAGTGCACAATCTTGAGATGATCGCAGAAAGAATAATAAAGAAGCCAATCGCTGCAGACATAGCCTAAGGATTGGGTGAACCACATTAAATTATATGTCTCCATGTGTTGTGTTCATGAGAATGCTTATGGATAATATGTTTATGCATGTTAGAGTCAATTTTTTTGTTATATGATTGTTGCGTAGTAACAAATAAGGTTTAGTGAATGGTTTATGTTGGAATCTGTGTTATAATAGTACTACATAACTGAAATTATGAATTAATCAAGGAATAAAAGACCCATAATATTGCACACAGGATATATAACTAAGAATGAACATATTCATGGCCTCACATCCCCTCATCTTTGCGGAAACTTGGTTCCTATAGTCCTAGTAGATACCTTGGGTGATACTTCACTTGCATGCAGGTGATGCTGGAAGGGATCATATCTGAAGGGTTTTGTTGGTTAGAGAAATTGAACCTAGGGTGTTATAATTGTGCGCCAACACTAGTAAGTCCTTCAAAGCCCTGTGAAATCACTCAAGATTTGCAACATATCAGGAACATACTTTTTACGGATGAAGTTTAACCTATATATCCTCCCACCATCTATTCTAAACATGAATTCATCCTTCATCATAGCTTGTAACCCCTCCCCCCTGCATGAACACCTTTGAATTGTAGTAAAATTGATGAATACCCAGGAGACCTTGAAGGCCTCGAAGATCTAAGGCATTTCACCTTTAAAGAATCAAAAGGAATTATATTTGTGCACGAAACTAAGTCATGTGATGTCAATATTTATTATTCTCAACCCCAGAAGTTGTGAAAAATAGACATAGGGAGTGAGGACTACCCTAAGCTAGCTTCCATAGGGGATTACTGGGATGAGTAGAGCATGAATGAAATACATGCTTTATTGCGGGAATATGAGCACCTATTCCCTACAATATTTTTATAACTAAAAGGTATTAAGGGGGATCTAGAGGAGATGAAGATCGAGTTAAATATTAACTCAAGACTAATTAAACACAGACCATACCATCTGAACCCCAAAGTCAGAGAGAAAGTGAAGAAGGAGATTGATAGGATGTTGGCACCTGGAATTATTTTCCCTATCGATAAGCCTGAATGGATCAGTATTATTATCATACAAACCAAGAAAGGTGTGAATGATATACTATTTTGTGTGTACTATATAATATTGAACATTGATTGTCTACATGACCCATTTCTTACCCCCTTTAGCGACGAGGTACTGGATCAAGTAGTGGGAAATGAATCATATTCCTTTACAGATGGTTTTTCCATATACCACCAGGTTCAAATTGTTAAAGAAGACAAGAAGAATACTACATTCACTACTAATTGGGATCATTTTCCTATAATGTTATGCCTTTTGGACTCAAGAATGCCTAGTAGTTTTCTCTTGGACAGTGATTGCAATATTCTATGATTTCATACATAAGTTTCTTGAGGTATACCCGAGTGATTGGATTGTGTAAAACTTACTCAAGGAGCATACTGGGCTATTACAATTGATGTTGGATCATTGCAAACAACTACATATTTCCCTTAATATGAGAAACTATATTTTTTTTGTACCCTTTGGGAATCTGCTAGGACATATGGTTTGTAGGGAAGGAGTGCTAGTCAATCCTGCAAAAGTTGTAGTGATTATCGATATGCCTCCTCCTACCATTTTCAAATAGTTCCAAACTACTTTTGGCCATAATAGATACTATCATAGGTTTTTTAGGAATTATGAAAGTATAACCGCACATTTGGAACAAATAATAAATAAATATGAACAATTTCGTTGGACTGGGTGTTACACATAAAAATCACTCATTACAATGATGGCCTAGTGTCATCATCACCAATGTCACAAGTGTCTCATTTTGGCTGCAAGTGTCGCAAATATGATACTGTCATCTTGTCTATGTTGTGTCTCAGATGACATTATCAAGAACACTCATAAGACACCTCAAAAAGCTAGTTTTGAAGAGGAGAAGTCATTTGACAAAGAGTACAAGTCTTTTTCCACTGGAAAACCCACTCAAATATCATTTTTGGAAGGCAGTGATCCCCTATGCACTGTCAGGGATCATTGGATCTCTCTTCCATCTTTTGGGGGAGCATTGCAACGCTCTGTGCCCCATTCAGAGGGAGCACTGCCCTTTTTGAGAAAATTTTGTTTTGTTGAGAGAAATCAGGGAAAAATCCCCTCAATCTATAAAGGTATTTGGATTCGAATCTAAGGTCAAGCCATGATCTTAGGGAAGATTCAGAACTAAAGGAAAAGAATCCTTAAATTATCCCAAAGATATCTCAAGTGGTTAGGCCTCTCCAAGCCTATATAAGGAGGCCTTCTCATGGTGAAAGAAATATGGAGATTGAGAATTATACCTAACTTATGATCTCATAAGAAGGCATGGTGATGGAGACATTGTGAAGCATCTAACTTATGATCTCATAAATAAGATATCATTGAAGCATCAACATTATGTGTCTCGATTATTTGAGCAAGGGTCTAGACAAAGGGAGCTTGGTGAAGCTGTTGTACCTACATCCATGGTTGTAAGCACCACTTTCTTCTCATTAATATAAATCTATGCTTAGCATGTTTCCTTTAAAGTTTGTGTATGTTTCATGAAATTGTTTCTTTCATAGATCCATTATGAAGCTAATCATGGTAGAGTAGGAAGTATCGTTGTTGTTTCTCACTGTATTACAGGACCTTCTAAAGAACTTGGAGATCAAGATCAGCCTATATTTAGCAAGGACAAACGTCCGTAAAAAGGTATTTACTATTCTTACTTCTTCTTATTTGATAATTTAGCTTCATGAAAAGGAAATTCAGTGTCCATAATATCACTTTTATGTATTGCTCATAGGGGTCTAGTATCCAAGAGGAAATCCACTTGTCCTTAGGGGAATTATCCTTTAACAGAAATTGGCGACTCCACTAGGGAGGAGATTTGATTTTTGATTCCTTTCCTAAGTCTTGTTTTGGCCTTTTCTCGTTTCTTTGACCTTATCCATACTGTGTCTTTGATTCTTAGATTTGTTGATTGGCTCTTGATTTCATCACATCCAATTTGATTGACTGAGTTTGCTTGATTTTTTGAGTTTCTGAGAATTTTTCTAAATTTTTAGAGGCTAGTGCTCCCCTGCCCTTGCTACCAGAGAACTAACACTCCCTGTTGGTATTACACAGAGAGTTGTAATGCTTTGGTTCCCCTTACACCAGAGTGCTTCCCCTTTTCTGTGAAAAATATTCTAGGGGTTCATTCTCTGAGGTTCATTTCGTGATTTTGGCAGTATCTCAGAGTCTCACAGCCTCAGTACATCTTTGTCTTAGCCTTCAACACTTTGGTTTCTAAGAATTGATCACCTTTTGTTTGGAATTTTGACATTTTCTTTCCTTACTTTGAAGTCACTCTTTGTCTTTGACGATTTAGAGTCAACTTACTATTTTCCTTTCATTTATCTAAATGAGTGGAAGATTTTGTGAGGAAATTCAAAGGTCTATGCACCATTCCATTTTATCTTTGAGGTCATTTTGTCCAAGCCCTTTTCCTTCTTTTTGAGTTTTTTGTTTTCTTTTTGCAAATTTTGTTATTTTTGTCTTTCTTGTTTAATCACAATGAGAGTGTGTTTTTGTTTGTGTGAAACTTGCTTCTAATTGTATGAATTTAGTCGATCTTAAATTCTGAATGACATAGGAATCTTTACATCAAATTGATTATCATTCACACATAAATAAAAAGGATACATTTTTATGATTGTTTTTTGATATTAGAAAGGAATTCTATGATATTTTTAGCATTACACTGGATTTGATTGAGAAACAAATTGATTGAGGATATTGCATCTTAGTGTTTGATAGTGAAAAGAACATTTTTCTCCTTCCCTTAAATAGGCATTCATCGAAAGAAAATACCACTTATCATTTCTTATGCATTTTTGGGGAATTGAGTCATAATACCATCAGTTTCACTTTCATACACCCTTGAGTAAAGAATAGCTGCAAAATTAATTCTAATTAAAATTTATCTAGACATTTTATTTTTAGAATCTTCCACCAACATTAGACTAGGATTAGCACTTTGGATTGGGGTGTGAGTACAACTCTCCAAAGTATTCAAAAAAAAAATTAGCATATCATGATAGGGAGAGAAAAATCCAATTGTCGTATAGGCTTTTTTGGATCCCCCTCTCACACAGGGGTTACGCACGAGGTCGCATTCAGGAGAGTTACAGAGATTATCCCTCTGTGGTTCAACCATTTATAGTGGTCGGATCATATATTGAGGGTTCTTATTGAGGTTCAGCTGGTTTCATTTGGTCTCGGTGCTTCATGAACTCCGAATCTGTTTGGGGTCCTCTGGAGTTCTACCGGTCCACTTGTCCTCAGTTCTCTCGAAGGATTTCAAACTTGTTATCCTGCTCATACGTTCGGACTGAACTATCGATTGTACCCGCCTAGGGGATGACTACAAGTTGGTGTCCTTAGTAGCCATAATATTTAGGTACTTATACAAGGTGACGGTGAAGGGAAGTCTTCGGTGTACCTGGAAAAGACGATGGTCAAACTCACTCGGGCTCCTTGGAGGGTAAATCCACAATTACTGCGTGGAATCTTGCACCCAGGCGCAAGTTCGTGAAGCAGGTTTCCATCGTAATTGTTCCACCATATCTTATCCCCTTCTTGACTTGATCACGCGATGTTGGATTTCATCACGAACTAGTACAGTCTTTGAGAGAAGGTTTTATTTCCTTGGTTTGATTCTTAGATTTGATCAATGCACGTTGTTTTTTTTTCGTTAGTTGGCCATAGATTTTTTTCGTTGGATTTTCTCTGCCAACATAGACCCTCCACACCATTTGCGTAGGGTACATGGACTTCCCCCAGAAAAATGGAAGATTCTACCCCTTTACCCCCTCATTCTACGGAGGGCTCTCCTCAACAATGTGAGGTTCACGACATTATAACCTCACAGGAGGAAGTTTCCACCTCTTTGGAATTTTTTTGAATTGTTTCAGATTCTATGGACACTTTCTGCATTCTTGTGGGATATGAGAGGTGTTTTCTCCAGCTAAATTTAGCCAAATAACTTGTTTTTATTGATCCTTATGACATTCTGACTGGGTCTCATTCAGGCCCTCAAGTTGGAGACCCCCTTTGGACTGTTGACATAGTTTGAAGCACACTACGCACAGTGTGAGACCTTTATGGATTAGGAATAGGTGTTGATATACCTGTTATATCCCAAATACCTGAAACATCTATCACCTACACTGTACCTTTAGATCATTTCACTGGTACAACCGTTATTTCAACCACACCGTCCGTTGGTCCGAACATGCAATCTGTTGGTCCAAGTTTCACTATTTCTCTCCAGATGGCCCATTCTACAATGGTTCCTCATGTTCAGACTATTCCCACCGGTAAAGTGGTTGTTAGCCAAGCTCCCATTGGTACACCACTATCATCTAGGCCTTCTTCGTCACTTCCCCTTGGGTACAAAGAACTGAATTCTTGCGTTTTCAACACTACCCAAGCTATACCTGAAAGTTATATACCTATACAACAACCCAGAGGAGATGGTATTAGTGGCTCTAATCCATTAAGTGGCATTGATCAATCGTTTACATTTGGTTCCCAAATTCCAGGGACTCCACCTCATGCTGTGGGGAAACCCCCATTTGGAGGTGAACCTCTATTTGGGGGGAAACCTCCTTTCAGAGGGAAACCTCTGTTTGGGGGGCAACCTCCCCTTGGGGGGAAACCTACTTTCAGAGGGAAACCTCCATATAGATGGAAATCTCATGCTGGGGGGCCATCTCAAACTGGGTTGCATCATAAACCTTATGGACATAATGAGTCTACAACACCCAATCCATGGAACATTCCTTTCTCGGGAAACATGTAGTTCTCTGGGGGACATAATCCTAAAGGTCTACAAAAACCTCCTCTTTCTCAAGGACCTGACCTATATCCTCCTTATATAAAATGTGTTTACCCCCCCTATGGGCAAACACAAATCCAACTTATAATCCCCAAAACCCATCTGGTTATCCTCCGCTTTCACATGTTTCTCAAACCCCCTAAAATCTTGTTTACTTTGGTCAATAACAACCCTATGCAGGAGGACCCACTGGTTAAAATTATCCACCTAAACCAGTGTATGGTCCTACTGGTGTCCCTATGCCGCACCAGTATCACCCACAGGTTAACCGACATATACCGTTTCTTGCTACTCTGGATCTCCCAGACTTGTCTTGGTTAACCAATGATCCTATACTGCATTATCCTTCCTCGCTAGTGATTCCAGCTAAACTCCCTTATGATATTCCAAAATTTGATGGAAAACCTAGAGAAGACCCAAATAACCATGTGATGACTTTCCATTTGTGGTGTTCATCAAACTCCTTAATGGACGATTCTATACATTTGTGTCTTTTACAGTGAACACTTACGGGCTCAGCGACCATGTGGTATATTGAACTATCACATGGTTCTTTCCAAGACTTCAACTCCCTTTCCATGTCCTTCCTCACACACTTTCAACTACCCATTCGATATGAGACAGGTACTGAAATCTTTACCTCCCTTTGTCACACTAACTTTGTGCACATCGTTGATCATATTCATGAATGAAGACGATGACGAAGGTTGATCAAAGTGATCATTCCTGACCAATTATTGGTAGAATGGTTTACCAAATCACTTTTACCCTTGATTTCTCATGACATCGCTATGGGTGGCGTAGTTACTGAAGAAGAATCCATTTCCAGGGCCCATTACTTAGATTTGGTTTATTCCTAGTCTGGTACTTTATATGATTTGATTCCCAATGCTACCCATTCCACTAATGATCCATCCAAACCTTCATCCTCATCGCATGCATATGGTGGTGTTGGTTCCATCAAAACTCAATCCACGTCGCACTCGACTGGAGTTGCACCTCTATCTACTTCCACATTCTCTCCTAGTTCGACCACAGCCTCTACCTCCTCTCATAATCAAATCTCTGAGGTTAATGAAGTTTAGTCTTCCCTTTCACAACAAACTGGAGGTAATAAAAAGGAAAATAACAAAAACAAAATGAATAATAATAATGAACAACCTAAATCTCAAAACCCACCACCTGCTAACGAAAATCAACCATAGTGGAAACTAAATTTCGCTTGTCTTATTTGCGGTGATGATCACTACACCTAAGAATGTCCACATCGCGATGAAGTGGCCAAACATTTTAAGGGAAATTCCCAACTCACCATGCTTGCACCGCGGTTTTCTCAACCACAATGTATGGTTTCTCAAACCCCCTCTCCCGGGGTCATTACCAACCATCCTTCTCATGATGAAGCCTCCACGAGTGCTCACATTTATATGTTTAGTGGCATTGATTTAACAACTCTCTCTACGACTTACAACAGTCCAGTTAAACCTGATAAAGAAAAAATTTCTAACGGTTCATCAACAGATCCTTTTCCTCCGATCATTAGTTCTCCTTCTTTTAGTACTCCATCTAGGTCACTACGGATCGATAAGCCTTCTTACGATTCTATCCTATGCCCTCCCAAAAGTACCATCCGTAAATATACTTTCAATCCTAGTTCACGAGCTTCCCAAAACTACAATATCATTGAATATTTCACTCAAGCCTTGTGTGCTATGTTTTCTCTAGAAGTTCTATGGCACTGTCCCAATAAACAAATCATGACTCTCTCACCAACTTGCATTTCAGATTGATGTTGTGATTCATAATCAACACATCCATCGTACTATTTTGGATGAGGGAGATTCTACTTGTCTCATGTCATTGGCCTATTGGAAAGGGTTAAAATCACCTGCACTTAACCAATCCCCCACTATGTTACGAGCATTTGACGGGTGAGGTTTTCACCCTCATGGACTATTGCATTCCTTAGCTGTTCAGTTAATCATAAAAACTGTTATTGTTGATGTCGAGGTGGTCAATTCCCCTCTCAATTAAAACCTTCTACTTGGAAGAAGTTGGTTATATGCCATGATTTACGTAGGTTATTTGGTGTTTCGATGTGTGCAATTTCCTCATCAAGGTAAAATCATCACCATCGATCAGTTGGATTGTTGTACACCTGACACTCACACTCCTGCTACCAACAATATTCCCTTTCTGGGAGATCACAATATCATGTATGAAAGCGTTGGTGTTGGATTGTTGAAAGAATCTAGCCTTATGGGTACCTTCCCTACACCACTTCCACCCAACACACATCATATTTCCACAAAAAATAAGATTTCGACTACGGTTTACCAGTCCTTGGAATCATCTAACCCTTGGATTGTCCCTAGTCCGTTGGAAATCGATGCACTAGGTGACACCATTCCACTTAGCCTAGACGAAACCTCATACGTTGCCATCCAATATACCTCTCCCTCCTCAGATGACCAACCTCTCTTGGCACCCGACAGTTATTTGATTCCATCATAGTTAAATTCCTTGTCATCTGCGATTGATTACATTTCCCAAATATTTCCTTCTGATGAATCTATAATGGAAATGCTTAGCATTGACGAGGTACCTTGGGATGATAGCCATCATTTATCCTCTTTTCTTCTACCTGTCGAAGAAATTAAAGAATGCATACACTCTGTCTTCCCTCTTGATGTTGTTAATTTTCCACAATCTCCCATCCTCACACAAGATACTCTTTCTGAAGGGAATTTGGGGAACATTTCATCTACGATCGCTATTGATATTTAAATCCAAGAAGGTGTCATGGAAAACATTAACCTCAATTCTAATTTCTCGCCCGAGGAAGTGATCTCTTATACTACTTTGTTTAAATAATTTCACAATGTCTTCTCTTGGAGCTATGAATATATGCTAGGGATTGATCCATAGATTGTTGTGCATGATATTAAAACCTACCCAGGTGTTAAACATGTTCGACAAAAAATTCGCCCAGTCCATCCTAAGAAGACCGTGACCATTAAGGCAGAAGTTGAAAAGTTATTGAAATTTGTCTTCATTTATCCTCTGCCCTTGACATAATGGGTTTTGAACATCATTTTGGTTAATAAGAAACATGGGACCATTCACGTCTATGTTGATTATAGGGATCTTAACAAGGATTATCCGAAAGACAACTACACTACACCCTTCATCGACCAGATTATTGATAATTGCACTGGTAGAGTAATTTTCTCTTTTATGGATGGTTTCTCAAGGTAAAACTAGATTGACATTTTACCTGCTGATCAACAAAAGACAACCTTCATCTTCCTGTGGGGAACTTTCGCCTATCGGAAACTACCATTTGGCCTTAAAAATGCTAGTGCTACATTCCAATGAGCCATGTCCTATGCTTTCCACGATATCAATCATATTTCAGAACCTTACCTCGATGACTTACCTACCCACTCATCCAGTCGATCTAACCATTTTCGTCATCTACGTCCTATTTTTCTTCGATGTCGGTTCTACCGCATTCGTTTGAACCCACATTAGTGTATTTTTGTTGTCGAATTAGGCCGACTCCTCGGCTTTTTTCTCTCCAAGGACGGGATTCGGGTGGATCCCTTAAAGATTAGAGCTATCCTAGATTTAACCCCACCTAACAAATTTCAACAACTCCAAATTTTGCAGGGGAAAGAAAACTTTCTTCGCCGCTTTATTTGTAACTACGCTGAGATCACTAAAGGATTCATGCGATTTTTGCAAAAAGATGCCCCTTTCATATGGGACGACACTGCTCAACGATATTTTGATTCTCTGAAGCATGTGCTAACCAACACTTCTTTTTTAGATCCTCCAAACTATATGAAGTATTACATACTTTACTTAGAGGCCTCTACTTCCACTATTTCCATGGTGTTAGTTCAAGAGGACTCCTCCGGTGAGTAACATGTGATTTATTATTTGAGAAAAATTCTATCTGGATCAGAACTTTGTTATTCACATGTTGATAAGTTGTCTCTGGCTGTCGTCATCGTTGTCTAGAGATTTCATCACTACATTTTTCTACACACTACCATGATTATCTCAGACTCAAACCCCATGTATCACATTCTGACCCGTCAGGTCCTTGGGGGAAAATACTCCAAATGGATCGTCATCCTTTAGGAATTTGATCTTAAATTTTTTAAGTCCAAATCTAAAAATTCGTTGGTGTTTGTGGAACTCATTTGTGATTTTCCCCATGCTGATGAAGACACTAAGCCTAGATATTCTCTTTCTGACGAATCTCTATTCCTCATTAGCATTTTTTATCCTTGGTATGGAGACATCATTCTTTATCTCCAGACCCAACGTTTTCAACCCGATATCTCTCGTGCATATCGTCGTCATATTCACCACCATTCTCATCATTACCTTATTATCGACGACACTTTATATCGCCATGGCATTGACACTATCCTGCAATGATGTATGACTTATGAAGAGGTTGAACACGTCCTCAATGACTGTCACCTTGGAGCCTGTGGTGGTCACCTTTCTGGGATGGCTACATTCCAATTTTTTTTACGTGCTAGTTACTTTTGGCCCTCAATATTCAAGGATTGTATTGATGTTATCAAAACATGCCTACCCTGCCAAGGTTTTCAAAACAAGGCATGCACCCACCCTTCTCCACTGCATCCCATTATTTCCATTGGCCCCTTTTCCAAATGGGGCATAGATTTCATGTAGTGTAAACCTACCTCAGCCGGGGGGCACGGTTATATAATCGTCACCGTGGATTACTTTACAAAATGGGCTGAGGCTATGCCTACCTTTCTGAATGATGGTCATACTGCAACCCTTTTCTTTTTTAATCACATCATCAATCACTTTGGTGTTCCACAAGCCATTGTCACTGATCATGTTTCACATTTTCAAAACCATATGATGAGTGAGTTGCATACCAAGTTGGGTTTTCTCCATGATAAATCATCCTCGTATTATCCTCAAGCTAACAAACAAGTTGAAGCTATCAACAAGGTCCTCAAAACTATGATCCAATGGATGGTAGGGGAAAACAAAACATCTTGAAATTTACAATTTTTCTCCGCTCTCCGGGCTTATCGAACCTCAGTAAAAAATGCTACTAGATTCACTCCCTTCTAGATAGTATATGTCATTGAAGCTGTTTTACCAATCAAAACTCAAAGTAGAACTCCTGACCCACACTTTTGCTGAAGAAGAATGTTTCTTACACTTGACTAGGTTGGATGAAACACGGCATGATTCTACTCTCATCAATGAGACGCATAAAAAATGAATCAAGAATCAATATGACAAGTCTATCCATCCTCGCACTTTTGCAGAAGGAGACCTAGACCTCGTTTACGATCAGGCTCATGAAAAGTTAGGGACAGGGAAGTTAGAACCTCTATGGCATGGTCCTTACATCATGAAATGTGTTCTATAGAGAGGCGCCTACGAGTTAGTTGACTACGATGGAATATCCCTCGGTGAGCCCTGGAATGAGATTTACCTTAAGAAGTACTATGCCAAGGACATCTAGCATACCTGCATTGTAAACTATTGTATTTTTGTTTTGGTGTGTCTTTTTCTCTTGCATGCATGATTTTTTCCTTAGCCACTTATACTGTGTCTTGTGTTTATGTGTGCATATGAAACCTTCCTTTCCTATCTTTGTCGGGTTTGCGGATGGCGCTAGTCAACACACTTAGAACATTGCTTTTGCCACTTGGGTCATTTACCACTCTGACGAGTTGGTGAGTTCAAGAAGTATTTGCTTAGGGTCAACAACTAATAATATGGCATAATATCATGCTGTCATCAAACTTTTAACCGAATCCTCTTCCCTACGTGTTTCTCATATGATCATCAACCTGGACTCTCAACTCAATCAAATCTATGATATTCACAATCCTTTCCTACCACGTCTCCATCTACAAGTTTTTTGTCTTGAAAGAATGTTTGATTTTATCGAATACAGACACATACCAAGAGAACTCAACATGACTTCGGATTCATTAGCTAATTACATCATGGATAGGTATCTCTCATATAGATGAGTTTTTCATAAAGGAAATAAATCACATCATATATCATCATGTAAATTAAAACACATCACATAAAATACATCATTATTTGAAAATCATTTGGCACTCTAAAAACTTGGAAATGTATATATATATATATATATATATATATATATGGCATGACTGAAAATGTTTGATTACATCAAAATGGTACATAGATAGGAAAAATGTGGGTCCTCACTCCCATAAGCATTGTCATACATACTATACAATCCCCAGGAAGACCATAATCTTCCTGCATTACATTATGCTCTGAGAAACATATCACTTCATGTGCTACTCACCTCAGTAGAGAGTTAATACTCTCAGACAGTCCCACGGTGTGTCTATGTAGATGTAGTGGCACTTCCCGCCTCCTAAGAGGAATGATACCTGTCGTGAGGCCTTGGAGGTTTCTTTCAACCTCTTGGAGACCTCCTGCCTCTACCCCTTGATCTACCACTACCTGAGCATCTCTGCAATGCCCCAGTGCCGATGTTAAGTACCTATACCAGATCTGAAAATATACTTCAATAATACCAAAAATAAACCATAAATCATTCACCATAACATGAACACAAGAAATAGAGAAAACCCTTGAGGTAGGGTAACACCATATATTAATCCTTATGGAAGGATAAAACTCCTCAAGAAATCTTTGCTTGTACAATCATAATATTCTTCACTATGTTTCATTACATTTCCTAGACTTCTTTATATAGCTCTCCCTATTTCCTAGGAACCTTCTAGAGAGATTTCTCACATTTATTACATCCAACTACCATAGTGGACCTTTATTAATATAGTGGACTTAGTCCACCTTACATTGAATGACCACATTCCCATATATTATATGAATATAAGTATTGTATTTGTGAGCAGTAGCTCAATAGGAGGATGCCCCCTCGAAGAGGGAAGTGAACAGAAGATGATCTCTTCCATAATAGGATCCATTGTATGGTGTTGCCCTACCTCAAGGGTTTGATAATAATAGAGTGTGGTTTCTTCTATATTGCTCTTTGGATCTATTGTGTATTCAGTATTTGTGGTGATTATATTGGTATATCTATTCAGGTTCTTAACAATTGGTATCAGAGCACTTTCCTTGGCCAAAGAAGGGAAGATTTGTTTTCTCTTTTTGCAGAATTTTTTTTCTAGGGAAGAAAAAGAGGGCGACGCACTTCAGGTTCAGATATAAAGTTTTACGAGCTGAATTTAGAAAAACAAATTGGTTATTTGAATTCCTCTCGGAAAAATACCCAATTTCAAAAAAACAATCAGCCGAAACGGAGTACGGGAAGTAAAGTTATGAGCATTTCAAATTCAGCAAATTTTCAGGGTTTTTCCGGAAAAAGCCGCGATTTTTTGCCGTAACTTATTGTTCTATTTTTTGGGGTTTTTTCATAGAAAAAATTATTTTACAGGGAAATGTGATGGCCCTAGTATTGAATCATTCATTAAAGAAAGAAAATCAGTATGGGGAGATACTTGGCCCCATTGGGTAGCTCTCAAATTGTAAGGTGATGCTGCCATTTGGTGGAAATCACTTGATTATGAGGAGATGATGAGACTTTCCAATGTAGAATTTGAAAAAATATTGTTAGACAAGTGGTCTCATGGAGAAAATCAGGATAAAGAGAGAACCAAGAGTATATTTTCAGGTGAAAAAACTATATTACAGGTTCATGGTTGTATTCATAAAGAAAATGTTAAGAACCAAATATCTGAATACAAAATATCACAATAGATCTAAAGATATATGAATACAATCACCACACAAGATATATGAAACCATATAGAAAACCAAAAATTTATTATAGAAACCCTTGAGGTAGGGCAACACCATACAATGGATCTTATTATGAAAGGGATCCTCTCCTGTTCACTTGCCTCTTAGAGGGGGCTTCCTCCTATTGAACTACTGCTCCAAACACAATAATTCTCTTCATCTCATTACATTGCTTGAACCCCTTTATATAGTGCTATCATCTCCTAAGAACATTCTAGAGTAGGGATATTCTAGAAGTAGAACCTTCTAAGAAACCCTCTTACATTAGTTATATCTAATTACCCATTTATTATATCTAACTACCATAATGGGTCTTATTTAATAATATAGTGGACCTAGTCCACCTTACATTGAATGACCTCCACTATTAT
>ML785804.1:359168-384168 GCA_009831015.1 Picea engelmannii
AAAATCGTACCAAGCATATATTTCATGATTATATGCATTCATGAGACCCTCCATAAGAAATCTTTCCTGCATGTTATTCAATGAATCTTGAATACTACGAAAACTATCATTGAGGCCATCTGTAATGATATTTGTTAGGCTGTCTGTAAGGCCTTGTGCTAACATATCCAATCTAGCATCCACTTGGGATTTGAATGATTCAAGAATTTCTTTCAAGGTTTGAGACGAACTAGCCATCTGAGCACCCTATGAACTCCTTGGTCCTATATCCATCACAAAAAAACTCAAGAAAATTGACCCAACAAGTTTCGGCAGAAACTCGCGGTTTTTTCTAGAAAAACCCTAAAAAACTGCTGAACTTAAAATGCTCATAACTTCACTTCCCGGACTCTGTTTCGACTGATTTTTTTTTTGAAATTGGGTGAAATTGTGGGAGGAACTCAGATCTGTAACTTTCTTGGAAAAATTCGGCATCCAACTACTACAAAAATAAAAACAAATCGCCCCGCCGTCCGCAGAAAAAACTTTGAAAATTTGCAGATTTTAAAACCTCAATATCTTGACCTTCCGGACTCCGTTTCAAACGATTTTTTTTTTCAAATTGGGTGTTTTTCTGAGAGGAACTATAATATACAACCCTTTTATGCAAATTTTACATATAAATATATCAAAAATTTCTAGAATATCGCGGCCCTCTTTTTTCTGCTCCGAAAAACAAAATCTGCAAAAATATTTGCCCACAATGTCTACCCAAGGAAAATAATCTGATACCAATTGTTAAGTACCTATACCAGATCTGAAAATATACTTCAATAATACCAAGAATAAACCATAAATCATTCACCATAACATGAACACAAGAAATAGAGAAAACCCTTGAGGTAGGGTAACACCATATATTAATCCTTATGGAAGGATAAAACTCCTCAAGCAATCCTTGCTTGTACAATCACAATATTCTTCACTATGTTTCATTACATTTCCTAGACTTCTTTATATAGCTCTCTCTATTTCCTAGGAACCTTCTAGAGAGCATTCTCACATTTATTACATCCAACTACCATAGTGAGCCTTTATTAATATAGTGGACCTAGTCTACCTTACATTGAATGACCACATTCCCATATATTAAATGACTTCCACTAATAACACATAACTACATTTCTATTGGGTGCCTCCCTAGGTACCCCATATTACCTCCCTAGGTATACCACAGCCGATATCTCCGTCAGACGTGTTTCTCCCCTATATACATGATGAAATGATATGTCTGTTAAAGACTCTTCTATGTACCCTAAAAGATAATATAAATTTTAAAATAAAAAATACACTTGACAAGATTGTTTTTGGTTTCTCACCTAACGCATCCCAATCCTCCCCTTCTGGAAGAACCAATTCCATGATTCCTTGGAAATCTACTCTGATGTATGGAAAGTATTCTATCAATATCAATTGGTGTCTCAGCCAAGCGAAGAAATCACCGGTGAATTTGAACTTTGAATTTGAGCCTAGTCTCGGAGACAAGCTAGTCCATCGCTCCATATGTGGTTCTCCCACTGGCCGTACTGCTAATGCAATTTGAGGTTTTATATGAGGAATATGTTCTAAGAAGAACGAAACCAATAATGAACCATACCTGAACTGCTTCTGCTACCCTGCTATGCATCTTGTAATTTGTTCCTTCACATTATGAAGGAACCCTGCACTCGAGTTGAATAGTGTTGGCTCTAGAAACTGTAAACCATAGGCCACCTATGATCTTGAAACTAGTTGTGAGATGTTACTTCCCACTATACTCATAATGGAAAACACAATGGACTGAAGAAGTAGGTCCTTGATATCTTTGATCACGATTTTGCCTTCCACTAGTCTCACTCTTGGGACACAATGGTTTGTCAGGTACTCATCCACGGGCGCAGGAAGTGCCCTCTCTCCGGATAAAACTATGGGAACCCTTGTTTTTGAGAGACCAGTTATGAAGTATACATATTCCAAATTGATGGTAAGAATTTGTGTTCCAAACTGAAATCCTTTTTCTGCAACGTTCCATAGCCCGATCATATATTCGAGAAGAAGGATCTCTTTCTTCATTTTTTTCATTTTGAAGAATTTGAGGAGACTGCAATTCCTCAATGTGGCCCTTGATCGAGGACTTTGCATGGTGGCCACATTATCAAGCTCATGCTCTCTTTATTTCCACTCTATCATGATTATTTCTGAAGTCACCTACAACCATCAACAATCAAAGTTCATTAATCACGTTTTTTGGCAATTTTTGGGCAATTGAAAAATTTTAATTTTTTTTTTCTCATCTTATGAGGGCCAACGCCCCCTTCATATGCATATCAGGGTGCTGACGCACCCTCACTATAGCCACCAGAGTGCTCTAAATAATTTTCAACGCTCCCCTTCACGTTTTGAGAGGGCGCTGGAAATCTTTGAGTGTTTCCCTTGTGTTTTGGGCAACACCCTCTACACCACTACAACAGAGCATTGGCGTGCCCTTCCTTAGATTGTAGAGGATTTTTCAAATCGTGAAGCACTCCCCCACTCATCCTAGAGGAGCGTCGAGCCTTTTTGGGTGCTTGGGCCAACCCAGGGCATCAATTTTTATATCTAACTATTGCCTTAAAAAACAATTTGAACCGTGCAAATGAAATAAAGGTAAAAGAGCACCAACTTGGTCCAAACGGAGAGGAAAATAGTTGACTATAGCTCCGGCACCGAACAATGCACGATTCACCTCCAAAGCAAAAATTCTTCACTGCTATAAATATTTGTACAAATGAAATGGTAAATGACATTTTTACCCCTTTTACTATTTTAAATTTCATTTTTTCCTAAGATGTAGTTATTTTTGGGTTTTTAAAAATATTTGGAGGCCTTATTAATCCCATAGAATGCAGTTTTGACATTATTGGCAGGTTTCAGAGCAGTTTTGTTCGTTTATTCATCTTGTCACATCCAGGAGCATAGTCTTAGTTTGTTCTCAATATCAAAAACATAAGAACGCGTCGTGTAAACTTTTATCCCTTTTTCGGACCTCCATGGATACATGAAAAAGGAACCCCTTGGAGTCGTATTTAAGCTCTTTTCGGAATCACTAAACATGAAAAGATTGTCAAATGATCTTGCCTCCTTTCCCACTCATTAAACGGTTTGAAAGGGTGTCTTTCGAGTGATAATTTATCTCTTTTTTGGACTCACAAGATTAACATTATGAAAAAAGACCACATTGAAGTCATCTTTAAGTCATTTTCAGATTCTCTTAATATGAAAAACCATCGATTTTACCTTCTTTGGACTCGTTAAACAATCATCCCTTGAAGGGCCCATACAAAACCAAACCCTTACTTCTTCCAGTTTGTTAAACAAAGGAAGAGGTAATTACCAAAGGTAATTTATATCGAGCATGTGTTACCCTCCTCGAGCTCGTTAAACCAAAAAGTGGTACTCGTCTATCTGGATGGGGGAAAAATTTAAGGAAGCAAGCCAAGCAATTTTTGAGAACATTACTAGTAATCCTTACAGTCACCCTTGAACACGACATTTTATCTTTCCATTCATTTCAATACGCTAAACCTCTGCACTGAACCAATCCTTTGAGTTTCCTTACTCCTTTGGGTCACCCGATGAAAGTCATAGTATCCACTTCATTATCAAGTTTTGGTCCTTATCAAGTTTCTACTGTCATGCCTTAGTGTTCAAGGGAAGTATTTGCCTCAAGAGTCAACCATCACAAATTCTTGTTCCAATACATGTGCTAGTCCATGTTCATTTCATCCTCCAATTACATCTCTATGTTAGTTTCATGTCGTTGATGGAGTATACACCAAGGCCCTCCTTCGACGAGTCTATTCCTGTATACTTCAACACATTATCCAAGAGCTAGACTTAGAAACCAGTTAGTACCTTCGAACTTGCATGCCTCAATGTGTTAGCATCCTAACCTACACATAGGTAGAGCAATATATTCAGATGTAATAGAGGTCAATATTAATAAGGCCTTTCAATAAAATAGAATAAGGCAGATGTAAGAAGACCTAATAGAAGCTCTCATTTCTAGAAGGATCTTCCTCTAGATGCTTCTTTTTAGTATAAATAGTAGTCGAGGGTACGAGAACCCTAGCGTGGATATTATTGTAACAGAGCACTGCTCGGTTGGAGGTTGCCCCCTCGAAGAGGCCTGTGAACATTTCTTTCTGAATCAAAGTGTTATTTCTGTTGTTGTTCTTATATCATTTCTGTGTTATTGTGGAGATTATGCTGGTTATATTACTGTTATTCTGCCATTTCTAGCATTTTATTTCTATTCAACATACTTTTTATATCTGGTATATTACAAGTGGTATCAAAGCACTTTCCTTGGCATAAATTGTGGGAATTTTTTTTTCTTCAGGGTAGAGACATATTCCGGCATCTTTAAGCCACAGAGATCTATCATTACGTGCATAAACCCGTTGTTGAGGGATTCATACATGCAGGAAATACAAGTGGTTCTTAAGCGCACTTCTGTAGGCCACCCTTGTAACCCCTGTTGGTACCCCTTCGAGTGGTAGTGCATCAGACAACACCTGTGTACGGATCAACCTAGATTTCCTGAAGCCCTCTTTAGATAAACCGATCAGCCGCCTGACTATTATAGTGCCACCGAGAACAACACTTGGGAAGATACTCTCTAGTACATGGATAGTCGGGTAGTATGGCTAAGGGTACGGTCTATCCTCCTTAGTTAGTGCCCTAAGATATTGGGCTGAGTACTACTGTTGGACCCCGCACGTATATCAAAGAGCTATATCATAGGGAAAACCCTTGTGTATAGAACCCTTGAATACCTAACCCTTGGGGGACAGTAACATAAAGAAATTAACACATACATGATCTACTGTCGTGCAACTGTGTTTGGGTTGCCAAGTAAATACACATTTCTTTCTGGTTAAGCATCTAGGGATTTCAACACTGCAGTATTCTTCAAACCATTATTTGAGACCTATTCCATTACATTCATCTCTTCACCCTTATCATATTCATCCATATCATTTTTTGGAAAAAAAAATTGACCCTGCCCACCCCTTTTCAGTTCACCCATACTCATGCCCCATACCCGTAGCCAAGACCTGGAGTCTTGCTTCAACACCTTGCAATCTAGTTTCCTCGAGACCCAAAAAGAAGTTAAACAACTCAGTGTTACTATTTCCTCCATGGATACATCCATCAATACAACCATAAATACATCCATGCAGTCCTCAATGGAGGAAGTCAAACAAGAACTGACCACCCATCTTGAATCTGTCTTTGCATCACTCTGCACCAAACTGAAGATCCCTACTAATGACCCTTTCCATGACGTACCTTCAAATATTGAAGGTGAACATTCCTCCCATTCCCATACCTTTCAGCCCCATCACTTTCAACGTGACCTACGCCTTCCATGGGTGGATGTGACAAAATTTGATGGGTCAGACCCCACTGGTTGGGTCACCCAAATGGAACATTATTTCTCTTTATACAACATTATAGATGACTTGGCCAAACTCTGGTATGGTGTTCTCCATCTAGATCAAGAACGCTGGCAATGGTGGCAATGGAGAAAAACTTCCCGTCAAGGGTATATTGCTTGGACCCAATTTGTGACTGAGCTTTATGAATGCTTTGACACTGACACCAACCATTTGCGTCGTTTGAAAAAATTGAAACAATCTAGAACAATAGAAGACTTCATAGCTACATTTGAACACCTGGCTTTTCGAACAAAGGGCATGAATGATGCTTTCTTTCGAGAGTGTTTTATCAGTGGCCTCAAGGAGGAGATTCGGTCCCATGTCCTCATGGCTGGACCTACGAGTTGGGTGGAGGCTACTAAAAAAGCTAAAGAAGCACAACAAGTTGTTTCCTCTCAAAACCGTACACCTTCCTTTATCCCTCACCCTAAACCCATAAACCCCACTACTCCCTCCGCTCCATTAAAGATCAGAAAATTGACTAGGGCTGAAATGGATGAACGCCAACTCAAAGGCCTTTGTTATAATTGTGATGACAAATATTTCCCGGGCCACAAATGTAAGGAACACAAGATTTTTATGGCCATCTCTGAGGATATTTTGGAAGAGGATGTGGAAACTCCCCTAGTGCCCCAGTCACCAGAAATCATTGACATAACTCCTCCCTCTGACCCTCTTGAAGTGGAACCGATCATTTACCTCAATTCTCTCACCGGCTTGTCCGCCCCCCAAACCCTCAAGTTAATCGGTTACATCAAGCATCGAAAGGTCATCATTCTGGTTGATAGTGGAAGCACCCAAAAATTTATTCATCGTTGCATTTCCCAAGAAACCCATTGTTACATCCGTGCCATCAACAATTTCCAAATCATGATTGCCAATGGTGGTTCTATGAAATGTGGCGAGCACTGTGAAAATTTGCGTCTCCAAATCAGTGACTACCATCTAAAATCCCATATGTTCACTATCGACATGGGCGGTTGCGACATGGTGTTGGGTGCAGACTAGATAAGGAATTTGGGCCCCATTCTCATGGATTTTAAGGACTTAACCATGTAATTCGACCAGGAAGGCCACCAATATAAATTCCAAGGCATCACTGTTGGTTCACCTGAGGTCATTAGTTCCCATCGCATGGAAAATCTGCTCAAAAAAGGTCATTCTGGTGTCATTGCCCAACTCCATGCCATACAAGCAACAGAGACACCTTTGGTGCCGCAAGACCTCCAAGCCCTCCTTTCTAAACATTAAATGGTATTTTCCACTCCCCAAGGACTCCCCCCTTCCCGCGGTGTTCATGATCATTCCATCCCCCTTGTACCCGGAAGCCTTCCTCCCAATATCCTTCTATATCGCCACCCCTTTTCACAAAAAAATGAAATTGAGAAAATGGTCCAGTAACTCCTTACTGCAGGTGTTATCCGTCCTAGTATGATCCCTTACTCTTCTATGATCGTCATGGTCATGAAGAAAGAAGGTTCTTGGAGAATGTGTCCTGACTTCCATGCTCTCAAAAAATTGACCATTGAAGACAAATTTCCAATTCCTGTCATTGATGACCTCCTGGATGAATTGAGTGGTGCCCAATTATTTACTAAACTTGATCTTCGCTCAGGCTATCACCAGATACATATGAAAGAGGCAGACATTCCCAAGACATCCTTTCGCACTCATGAGGGCCACTATGAGTTTTTGGTCATGCCCTATGGCTTGTGTAACACCCCCTCCACCTTCCAAAGCCTCATGAACCATGTCTTCCGTCCTTTTATCCGTCATTTTGTATTAGTTTTATTTGATGGCATCCTCATATATAGGAAAACCTAGACAAACCATCTTACCCATGTGGATGGAGTTCTCCATATACTCTCCCAGCACCAACTTTTCCTGAAACAATCTAAATGTGCCTTTAGTGCCTCAGAAGTAGAATACTTGGGTCATCTGGTTGGAAAGGATGGCGTTAAGGTGGATCTGGCAATGATTGAAGCTATGCAAGACTGGCCACACCCAAAGACTCTCAAAATATTGCATGGATGTTTGGGCTTAACAGGGTATTATCACAAGTTTGTTAAGAATTATGGCAAGATTGCAGCACCTCTCACTGCTCTCGTCAAAAATAATTCTTTCACTTGGACTCCAGCCGCTGCTCAAGCTTTCCAAACCTTGAATATGGCCATGTGCACCACTCCAATTCTGGCCCTTCCTGATTTCACAAAGACCTTTGTGTTGGAATGTGATGCCTCAGGGAAAGGAATCAGTGCTGTCCTTATGAAAGAGGGTATACCTTTGGCCTTAACCAGCAAGAAAATATTCGAAATGAATCTGGGCAAACCTATCTATGAAAAGGAAACATTGGCTATTCTGCATGTCATTGATCTGTGGCTCCCTTATCTCTTGGGAAACATTTCCAAATTAAGATAGACCATCAAAGCCTCAAATACTTCTGGAACAACGCATTTCCTCCCCGGAGCAACAAAAATGGGTGACTAAACTCTTTGAATATGACTATGAGATCATTTACAAGAAAGGAAAAGACAATGTGGTGGTGGATGTACTGTCTAGAAAATATGAAGATGAAGGATCCATTTTTTCTCTTTCCTTCATTGTACCAGATTGGCTCCAAGCTGTTCGCCAGGAATGGCTACAAGATCCCAAAAGTTCGCATCTGATCCAGAAATTGCAGACCAATGCTCCATCCCCCCTAGGGTACTCTTGGCTCTAGGATGAGCTTATATACAAAGGCCATTTGTATTTAAGTAAACAATCAAAGCTTAAATCCACGGTACTTTCTGAGCTTCATGCTACACCCAAAGTGGGGCACTCAGGGTTCACCAAAACCTATGACAGGTTCAAGCGTTCTTTTTTCTGGGATGGCATGAAATAGGACATTTGTAATTTTGTCACTCAATGTGATGTGTGTCAACACAAAAAGGAAGAAACAGTCAAATCTTCAGGCACACTACAACCACTTCCGATCCCACCTGCTATTTGGAAGGATATCTCTACAGAATTTATTACCGGCTTACACAAATCAGGAAATAAATCAGTCATAATGGTGGTTGTGGATCACCTTTCCAAGTATGCTCATTTCTGCACTCTTCAACACCCATTTACTGCATCCACAGTAGCTCAAATTTTCATGGACCAGGTCTTCAAGCTTCATGGCATGCCACACTCTATTGTTTCTGATCGTGACCCAACTTTCAAAAGCAATTTTTGGCAAGAACTGTTCAAGCTTCAAGGCACTCAATTGCATCTCAGCACAACTTATCATCCCTAGACTAATGGTCAAACGGAAGTTGTCAACAAATGTTTGGAAACATATCTGAGGTGTTTTTCCTATGAAAAAAAAAATCAGTGTGTTCAATGGTTACCCCTAGCTGAATGGTGGTACAAGACTTCCTACCATACAACTACATGCATGACTCCTTTTGAGGCGGTATATGGATAGAATTCACCTTCAATTCTCTCATACTTATCAGGTACATCGAAGGTCTAGGTGGTTGACCAAACACTTATAGTTCGAGAGGATATTCTCTCTACCCTCAAAGAGAACTTGGTCATGATACATAATTGCATGAAGGAACAAGCAGATCAAGGTCACTCTGAACATCAATTTGCAGAAGGGGATCAGGTGTTTCTGCGACTGCAATGATACAAGCAAACTTCCCTCAAGGCCGAGAATTGTCAGAAGCTAGCGCCCAAATTTTATGGTCCTTATACCATTCTCAAGAGTGTGGGATAAGTCGCCTATCAGTTAGCACTGCCCAGACATTCAAAGCTACATCTTGTTTTTCATGTTTCATGCTTAAAGAAGGTAATTGGAACTCGATGCCAAATTCAAACCAAACTTTCTGAGTTAGCTAAAGAAGGACCCATTTCGCTACAGCCATAAGCAGTTTTGGACCAGCGTGAGCGTCGCCTACGTCAGAGAACCATCAAGGAAGTGCTCATCCAGTGGAAAGACACAACTCCAGTCGATGCCACTCGAGAACCAACTACCATTCTGCAACAGTTTCCACATCTCAAGCCTTGAGGAAAAGATTTTTTTTAAGGGGGCAGACATGTTAGGGTCCTAACCCGCACATAGGTAGAGAAATATATTTGGATGTAATAAAGGTCAATATTAATAAGGCCTTTCAATAAATTATAATAAGGCAGATGCAAGAAGACCTAATAGAAGCTTCCACTTCTAGAAGGATCTTCCTCTAGATGCTTCTTTTTAGTATAAATATGAGTTGAGGGTATGAGAACCCTACCTTGGAGATTTTTTTAACAAAGCACTTCTCGACTAGAGGTTTCCCCCTTGAAGAGGCCTGTGAACATTACTTTCTGAATCAAAGTGTTATTTCTGTTTTTGTTCTTATATCATTTCTGTGTTATTGTGGAGATTATGTTGGTTATATTACTGTTATTCTGCCATTTCTATCATTTTATTTTGTTCAAAATACTTTTTATATTTGGTATATTACACAATGGCAGGCCTCCTTACTTTAGACAGTGGGTTTATATCATTGACCCCTGATCGGGTGATTCCATGGATGTTCGACTTCATCTCATCCATTCAAATTCGTTGGAATGTACTAGAGTACCTTGGGAATAATTGACATCAATGGTGATCTCCCTCACGTTTGTTAATGGTTTACCTCATTGACCGATAATTAAGTGGTTTCTTCCATGTTCGAAATTAGGATATCTATTCACATGGTTAGATTCATACTACATCGGTATCTGTAAGAAGATGCTAGGTTGAGTCATCACTCTTATATGTACTTTTCCTAGGTTGTGACGAAGCTTCTTTTGAACATTGACACATATACTGTCACATAGATCCTCTTTGTATTGGTCTGTGGCTATGTCTTGTTGTCTTGTAGATCCACTTTGTATTATTCGTGGCTACGATCAAGTTCAGGGCATAGGAGTATATATCCACATTGTATAATCAATGGCTATACCAGTTTGTCAATGTAATTATGGATCCACAATGTATTTTATGGTGACCATACCTTGAAAGTCTGTATCACTCAAGCACAGGTATGCCTACCTTGGGTTTGAAACATGTCATGATATTTGTTTGATGGTTGTGTGCAGCTTCTATCAGGTTCTGCGTGTCTGTACCCTTTCTTGAATACAAAGTACTTCAGTCATCAGTTCTCATCTTCTAACTTTTCACTTTGACAGGAAATCTGTTACACATCAAAATCACTCATTACGATGATGGCCTAGTGTCGTCATCACCAATGTCGCAAGTGTCACAATTTGGCCGCAAGTGTCACAAATATGATACCATCATCTTGTCTATGTTGTGTCTCAGATGACATTATCAAGAACACTCATAAGACACCTCCAAAAACTTGTTTTGAAGAGGAGAAGTCATTTGACAAAGAGTACAAGTATTTTTCCACTGAAAAACCCACTCAAATATCATTTTTGGAAGGCAGCGCTCCCCTATTCACTGTTAGGGAGCGTTGGCACAATGTTCCATATTTTGGAGGAGCGTTGTAATGCTCTGTGCCCCATTCAGAGGGAGCACTCCCCTTTTTGAGAGAATTTTAGTTTGTTGAGAGAAATCAGAGAAGAATCCCCTCAATCTCTGAAGGTAGTTGGATTCAAATCTGAGGTCAAGCCATGATCTTAGGGAAGATACACAACTGAATGAGAAGAATCCTCAACTTATCCCAAATATATTTCAAGTGGTTAGGCCTTTCAAAGCCTATATAAGGAGGCCTTCTCATGGTTAAAGAAATATGGATATTGAGAATTATACCTAACTTATGATATCATAAGAAGGTATGGGGATGGAGACATTGTGAAGCATCTAACTTATTATCTCATAAGGAAGATATCATTGAATCATATGTTAGAAAATAGGACCGTGGAGCAATAAAATAAAATAAATGTGGAATCAAAACATAGAAGATACACAATACAATAGAGACACAGATTTATGTGGTTCACCCAGTGTGGGATACATCCACCAAATAAATTGCCAAGTCCTTTCTTTATTATTATCCATCATATGAAAGGATACAACCTACAACAAACCCGTTGTAACTTCCTCTTCTTTCTCTCACAGTATCGTATCTCAGAATACAATATTCACCATCAACCATAGCCGCAATACAATTCCCTTATAAAAGAGAGTTCCCTTCTAGGGAAAAAAAACCTAACATAATCTCTACCGTTAGATCTACGACCTTATAATGAGTGGTCCATAGTGTATGTACTTATGGGGTGTAAATACTTCATGGGGTATAAACATGACTGAAAGTAAAAGACCTCTAAATCAGGAAGATAATCAGGCTCCACAACCAACAGCATCAACATTCTGCATGTGGATTATTTGAGAAAGGGTCTCGACAAAGGGAGCTTGGTGAAGCTATTACACCTAAATCCATGGCTATAAGAACCACTTTGTTCTCATTAATATAAATCTATGTTTGGCCTATTTCCTTTAAATTTTGTGTACGTTTCATGAACTTGTTTATTTCATAGATCCATTATGAAGCTAATAATGGTAGAGTAGGAATTATCGTTGTTATTTCTCACTGTATTACAGGACCTTCTGAAGAACTTGGAGATCAAGATCATCCTGGATCGAGCAAGGAAAAACGTTGATAAAAAGGTATTTACTATTCTTCCTTCTTCTTATTTGATAGTTTAGCTTCATGAAAAGGAAATTCAGTGTCCATAATAGCACTTTTCTGTCTTGGTCATAGGGGTCTAGTATCCAAGAGGAAATCCACTTGTCTATAGGGGGATTATCCTGTAACACTGGGGACTGTGATAAAGTGTTCGACCTTCTCAAAGATAAATTGAGTATTGCACCTATTTTAACTTATCCTAACTAGAAAATTGAGTTCAATATGAAAATTGATTCATTTTCAATTGCATTGGGTGCTATCCCGACATAAATAGGGGATGGAAATATCAATCATCCTACCGACGTTTCCAGCAGAAATATTTCTGAGCCTAAGCACAACTATAATACAACTGAAAGGGAAGGTTTGGAAATGGTTTTTTCTTTACAAAATTTTTGACATTATTTTTCAGGAAATCATTTTAAGTTTTTTACTCATCACTCAGATTTGAAGTATCTGGTTAACAAACCTATGTTAGAAGGTTGAATTTGTATATGGTTGTTTTTATTTCAGGAGCTCTCTTTTGAAGTTATGGAAAATCTTGGTAAACCAAATGTTGGGCCAGATCATTTTTCTCGACTAGAGTCAGGAGAAAGTGGCAAACCTATAGATGACCACCTCGCAGATGCAAATTTGTACCGTATTGAGGCTATTTCTGATTATCTATCATACATTTCCCTATTCCTAATTATCTATCAAAAATTTCAGCGAATTATCAACTAATTGTGGGCCAATTATACAAATTGGGATTGGATAGTATCTTAAGATGTTGTGTACTTAATCATGAATGACCTAATATTTTTTGGGAGTGTAATAGTCGTGTTGCAGGAGGACATGTATGGGGAAAGGAAACCATTAGAAATATCTTATAGGTAGGATTATGGTGGCCTACACTACTTAAATATGATAATTCCTATGTCTCGGACTGCGATGTATGTTAGTGAGTTGGAAAACCATCACTCCATGAAGAGTTTCCTTTACACCTTGTTCGCGCACTGCAAGCCTTTCAAAAATGGGTTGTTGATTTCATTAGTTCGATAAATACCCTTGCAAAGAATTCAAAGGGATGATACATCATCACTGCAATGGACTACCTGACTCGATGGATTGAAGTGAAAGTTATTTGATATTTCTCTACAACCACCAAAACACTATTTATTTTTGGGAATATCCTTACCAGGTTTGGTTGTCCTCGAAGATTGACTAGTGATAAAGAAGACCATTTTATTAGTGATACTATCATGACCCTAACTAGATAATTCTTGATTCAACATCATAAGAGGAGTCCCTACCATCCACAGGATAATGGTATAGTGCAAGAAAAATCTTGGAGATGGGACTGACTAAATTTTGTTGTGCAAATTGGGATGATTGGAATGAGAGAGTTCTAGCTGTGTTATGGGCATACCAGACTACCATGAAGATATTAAACATGTATACCCCATTTCAACTGGTATATGGCAGAGAAGTAGTAGTGTCACCTCAATTTCTTACCCCAATTTTATTCATTGCACAATCTACTAAGATGAAAAATGATGAATCTATTGTTGCACGGGTTGAGGAAATGAGGGAACCTGAGTAGGCTATATTCTTAGCAGACTTCCATCAAACTGTGGAGAAATCCAGAAAATAGGCCCATCATGACCGACATATAAAGAACAATTCATTTGTGAAAGGTGACCTAGTCCTCTTATATAACATAAAGTATCATAAACATTCAGGGAATCTCTAAATTCATTGGATTGGACCTTTTATAGTTGCAAAAATATGTGACTCTAGATTTGTTATATTAGTGAAATTTGATGGATTTCTTCGACCAGGATGGGAGAATGTCACACGCCTGAATCCATAACTTTCAACTTCATAAATTAATATTCATTCCGCTCCTCTCTTCAGGAGTGAGTGTCGTAGGTAGGATTTCCTATTCTGTCTATGTTTTCTGATTCTTTCAATAAAATGGTGACGTGTCCAGTTGCCACCCATCCTAGAAGTATAGTAGTACTTTTCACGTCATCCATCCCATATATCGCCTTTGTGGTCGGGGATGTCTCAATCAAATCTTTTCGTATCAAGCATCTTTTGTGTTCCACTTTTGTGTGTTGTCTTTGTCATTTTAGACATTAAATGACATTGGCACATTTTTTGTCTGTTGTCTTATCATTAGCAATATGCCTCATTTAAGAATCACCAAATGTCATTCCTTTCCTAGTCAATTATTAGTGCGACCCTTACTTTACCACTTAGCTTGTGACCTCGTTACCATTTTTTCATTCACAGTCTTAATAACCCAAATCCCCCTTGGATTTAGCTGCATTGGGGGGTCATATTTTACGTTAATGATGAGTTATTTATACATTTTATATCTTAATGCATGTCGCGCACATCACTTCCTGCATGTTTTTTATACAATCCCCATTTCCCGACGACCCAAGAATTACTGTGTTTTCATCGAGTTGTTGGTATATTCAATCCTGGAGTCTTTTGAACACCCTATAATCCTTCATCCACAAATTCCACCCTAGTGTTATTTGTTTACCAATATCGTCTTGTTCCAATAATTTGCAGAACTGGTAAGGGGGGGCCTCATAATTGTTGTTCTAGTGGAATTTATTGATCCATGGGTCACTATTCAAGGTGATCTGCATGGGAAGGTCAAACAAACCATGTTGGTCGACCTCAATTTTACCGACCCTGCATAATTTCCACACATGGCTACCAATGCTTTCATGGATTGCACTACATTTCCCAAGGAAGAGTTCAAATAGTAGTGGAAGATTGACTACATTCCCTTGTGGGATTCCACTTTGTTGTGTCTCTACGACCTGCTTTTCTTTCGTACTATCGAAGAAGTTGGATGATCCACCAAATTTATGATCAACAAAGTGCACAAAAGTACCCTTTGGTTATACCAGGAATACCCAATCCATGTGGAGGACATCCATATGTTCACTGGGTTGTCCATGCAGGGCCATGATGTCACCAAAGGCTTCCAAGGTTTTGGGAAGCATGGTAAGAAGAAGGGGGAACTAAGCCTCTATGAAAAATATGGTACACACCATAGAGGATGAGGAGTGCACATTGCATTGATTAATAAGGAGAAGGTCTCCATGGATTGTTATTTGATTGAGGGGAAGGTCATGCAAAAGTACAGGAAGGGTGAGTGTACCATGAACGACATTGTAGTGGTAGAGTTTAGCAAGAATGGAACCCCTATGAATTGGTGAAAATACCTGCACACCGATTTGTTCTAGGATTGTGCATATGTGCATGAATGAGACATCATTTTCATCTATGGCTACTTTCTCGTCACCTTCACCATGTGGAAGTGGAATCCATCGAGGGGGTGAAATATCACTTGCAATGTCAATAGTTGTATTGCCAATATTTTTTTCCCATGGAATTTTGTCCTTTCATATACCATTGAGGCCACTCATAATGTCTCCTTTACACAATGGTACAATGACCTCATTTCCCCAACATAGTGGCCGCAGATCCCACACACACTACTTAATAGGCAGACCCATAATATCTGGTTTGGGATGAGTCGTGATCATACATTTGTACGGCCTATAGGGGACGATTTATCTCTTTTTCATATGTATTCATTACAATTTTACTTGGATGAGGTCTCATTCGATAAGGAATTCACCTCGTGGCCTCGGGTCACTGTAAAAAAGAAGAATATGGGTGTCTCCTATACGATGCCCACAATTTCCCAAAGGTAAGCTCCTTTGCAATATTCTAGTGTTGACACTAGTTTCTTCAAGAACTACATGATCCATTCTATCTCTGAGGGAAGGGATAATGAGGGAAATGAATAAATTCTACTAGGGTAGGCTATCTCAATCCCTCTTTCCTCCATTCTAGATGATGTTACTATATCCAGTAAGCAATTTCGTGAGGTCCTCGCTTCAATATTTTTTTCAAAGAAGCAATGTAGTGGTTTTCCTTCTAAGCCTAAAACCATCCCTATCATCATCTAGGCCACTCCACTGGCCTCTCTTCCACCCCCAACCCACACCATCTCAACCCCGCCTTGCTCCACTACCTCCATTCCCACTAATGTCCCAATTATACACATCCATGATGACCCCACAAATCCATCGAAATATACCCCTGTCACTGAATAATTCACCACTCTACCATCCCCTAGCCATACTGACCTTGATACTATGGGGTTTTCCACCAATGACCCATTTCTTTCTGCACTAGGAAGCTTAGAGACCAAGTTTCCCATTTTTCCATAAGTGTCTCCTTCCCAAATTCCACATACCCTTCCCCAGTTCAACATGGTTTTGTCTTAGACTACCAACCCCCTTGATTCAACTAATGGCCCTAATGTTTCACTATCCTCCAGTTATCCCCAGGGCCCATAGATTCAAAGCCCCATGGACACCCAACTCCACACAAGCATGCATGGTGATCCTGGAACACATATTACGATGGATGAGGACCCTCCATGGGACCAACTAGATGCCCAGGATGAAACTTAGTTTTCATATGAGAAGAAATCGTGGGTATATGATGAATCCAATTTTACACTCATCGCTGACAAGTTTTTCCAAGTCTTGCCTTCATTTCAACAGGTAATTCTTGAGCTTCCAGAAGATGTGACTCTGGTTGCACCACCTGACAAAGTTGACCTCATTTTATAACACATGGTCCCAGTTGGAAGCCATGACAGACACCCTACAATAGGATTTAGTTGCGTTCAACGTGAAGGAGAAGGAACAACCCATAAAGCTTATCCAAAATACTACACATGCATTTGCAGAGGGAAACACTGTCAAGTCCTCTCTTCATGCCCAGGCCGAGGAATGTCATAGTATTTTTGACATGGTCAATGATTGAGTTGAATTGATAAAATGTGTTTTTTTAATCTATAATATTGAATTATTCGTGAAACCCCACAAGCATATTTCCAATGGGTTTCAGGACGAATAACAACCAGAAAATATCATAGTTTTGTTGTAGAGGTTTTTGGAAGTAAATGAAAATATTTTTGAAAATATTTGTACAATTTATTTCCAAAAAACTTTTTAACAATGGTGACAAACTGCGAAAACATACACATTAAGACATACTATACTATACTAATATTCATGGGCTAGGTAGTAGTGTTGTATATTATGTGATATCTGATATCCCCGTTTCCAACCAAATAGAAACTTTTGACCTTTTAAATGACCATGAGCGTGACTCTGATCATAAAACTTTAACCCTAACTCTAAAATTTTCCATGCACATGAGCACCATTGAAGAGAATTTTGATAATCAAAGGAATTTCCTCATTGAAAAAAGTAAAGTTGCCATTTTCTTAAAGGATTTAAATAGTAAATTAAACCTCCTAACTTATAAGGACAACATTGAAGAACTCTATCATAATTTTACAACTACTCTTTCCACTTCTATTAACAAGTTCTCTTTCGAGGTTTCCTATAAAAAGAATAATAGAACGACCAACCCTTGGTATGATAAAGAATGTAAAATTGCTCAAAATTTATGGAATATCATTCAAAATGAGACATTTGAATATCATTCAAGATTTATGGAGATATTCAAATGATTTAGGAGATATCATTCAAATGTGTACCATCTTGTTACCTTTAGGATCATTACAGAGGAGTTTGCAATACTAAAACCAATATTTTTTGTTGTCTTGTTGACTTTAGAAAAGCTTCTGACATGGTTCCTAGGAAAAAACTTTGGAATAGGTTGAAAGAGATAAAAGTGCCTCTCGAGTTGAGGGATGTTGCAATAAGGATGTATGAGAATGTTTTTTGGACATAATGATCCCTAATGTGTGAATGCTTATTGCAAAAAATTACAAACCAATGTGTGCAAAATTGTATTTATGCAGGGTTTTTTCAAAAAGAAGAGTTGTTGTGAGTGTAAAATTAGATTTAGAAGGCTAGAAATACTTAACTAGCAATAGAGTGGAGGCATTCAACTAAAATGAAAATGTCTCATCACGTTGTAGAGTGTTGTGAGAAACCCTTGGGAATAAGAAAAATGCCTAACAATTTATTTATCGTGGAAAACCTATGGGAAAGAGAGAAAAATATCCAATACTGAAGAAAACGTGTAAGTGAGTCTAATAATGATTTGTGGCAAAGAGAAGATGCCCAAGGAAGTGAAAAATCCTCAAAATTTATGGAATATAATTCAAAATGAGACATTCGAATATCATTCAAGATTTATGGAGATATTCAAATGATTTAGGAGATATCATTCAAATGTGTACCATCTTGTTACCTTTAGGATCATTACAGAGGAGTTTGCAATACTAAAACCAATGTTTTTTGTTGTCTTGTTGACTTTAGAAAAGCTTCTGACATGGTTCCTAGGAAAAAACTTTGGAATAGGTTGAAAGAGATAAAAGTGCCTCTCGAGTTGAGGGATGTTGCAATAAGGATGTATGAGAATGTTATTGATAAGTTTAAAAACCATGAGGGCTGGTCAAAAAAGATTAACTGCAATATCGAAGTCAAACAAGGTTGTCCATTGTCTCCTACCCTTTTTGGCATATACATTGACAAGTTAGAAGAATGCTTGGAAAAAGAAGGTTGTGTCATCCCTACTCTGACTGCTATAGTCATCAATATTCTTGTTTATGCCAATGATATCGTTATTATGGAAAGGAGTCCCCATTAACTTGAAAACCAACTAAGAACCCTCAAGGATTTTTTCTCCAATATGGGTATGATTGTTAATACTAATAAGACTAAGGTCATGATTATTAAATCCAATAAGATCCCTTATGATACCTTTGTATACGAAAAAAACAACTTGGAGGAAGTGAATTCATACAAATATCTTGGAATTGATATTCACCACAAGATCAATTGGAATTATAGCATTGAGAAAAGGATTATTGTGGCATGGAAGCCTTATTATGGGCTTGGAAACGATTGTAAACTAACTGATCTTTAGAGTTGGGATAAGAAGAAAATCCTCTTTGACACTCTTTTTACACCTGTTATTCTTCATGGATGTGAATTCTGGGGATGTATTATCTCTCATGAATCTTGGAGAAAGATAGAGAAAATACAAACGAATTTTATAACCTATAATCTCAAAATTAAAGGAAACATGCCCTATCCCATCCTCCTCTTAGAAACAAGCCTCTCCCCCATTGAGAGCATGGCTATGAATAGATACCTAATGTATAAGAACAAGTTAAACAACATGGAATACAAGAGTCTACCGAAAATTTCTTCAAAATCAAGTCATAACCACGATCGACTTAAGAGAGGATGGCATAAAGATGCCTAGTCTTGGCTAAACTATTGGGGAATCATGGAAGAAACCATTTTGCAGAAAAAAATACTATTAAAAAAAATGTCAAATCCAATTTAAAGAGAAAATCTAGTGTGATAAAGAGTTAGAGGAAAAAACAAAATTAAGGTATTATAAAGATGTAATCAACCCTAATCTAGAAGATCAAAATTATCTATTTGTTTTTCCAAGTGTAAAGAAAAAACTAAGCATTGCTAAGATACGAACAAATTCTCATGAGATCCATAGTGAAACTGGGTGTTGTTCAATTCCTAAAACTCCATGGAATGAAAGAGTGTGTCACCTTTGTGACACTAAGAAGGTTGAATATGAAAAGCACTTTCTCTTAGATTGTCCAACCTACACCCATATTAGATCTCTTTTTCAAAATATTTATCACACTACCAACCTTCCTAACATCCGAACACAACAAAAGTATGGTGATCTTGGAAAGCTTCTCTTCATGCTTTTCGAGAACAGAAAAAAAATTCTAAATAATCACAAGTAATCACTTACCCTCTTAAGGTACGGTGGACCAATTTAGTCTTAGTGGACGTTAATCATCATCATCACCATATTATATTTTTTCAATTAAAATTTTTAAAATATAATACTAAAATTATTATATAGTGGAAAATGTTTTTTTTTGGACATAATGATCCCTAATGTGTGAATGCTTATTGCAAAATATTACAAACCAATGTGTGCAAAATTGTATTTATGCAGGGTTTTTTCAAAAAGAAGAGTTGTTGTGAGTGTAAAATTAGATTTAGAAGGCTAGAAATACTTAACTAGCAATAGAGTGGAGGCATTCAACTAAAATGAAAATGTCTCATCACGTTGTAGAGTGTTGTGAGAAACCCTTGGGAATAAGAAAAATGCCTAACAATTTATTTATCGTGGAAAACCTATGGGAAAGAGAGAAAAATATCCAATACTGAAGAAAACGTGTAAGTGAGTCTAATAATGATTTGTGGCAAAGAGAAGATGCCCAAGGAAGTGAAAAATTGTCAAGCTATTAGAAATTCAACCCAAAGTAAGGTAAATTATGTTGTGTCATTTACTTTCAATAACTAAAGAAAAAATTCAAGCAGTGACCATTAACAAAGTCATACAGTCATTAACACAGAGATAAAACTCACCTTTAACACACATATTTTACATTGGAAAATCAACATGTAATGGGAATTTAATTAAGATTAGGAGATAAATACAAAGGGGTGAGCTATACCTTTACACAAATGTGTATTGTTACTCACTGATTGAAAAAAAAAATGCACCTGGCCATGGCTCAGTGGCATCTTTACTCATCGTGGACAAGCTCCTTAACTCCTTTGTCCATCGATATTCAAACAGGTTGTCCTCTTCGAGTTCTCATTTCTTCTATTTTTTTTCTTATTTTTCCTTGCTTCTCCCTTGTTCATGTCCTCACTACAACGTTTCGTATTTTAATGGGATACCTTTGGAAGGCCAACCATCATAATGGTTGGTTTCCACTTCCAATTTTTCCAAAATAAAAGAAAAAATAAAATAAAGGACATGTTTGAAAATTTTCTAAGAGGTAAATAAACTAGATGCTTATTATGTTTGACAAGGATCCAATTCAGATCACACCTCCCCATTTTCAATCTTTTGGTCCCCAAAATATTCGAATCCCTTCAATATTCTTCTTCGATCATCAAGAAGACTTCGAAAAATATCCAGGAAAGGGTTCCTCCACTTTAGGATGGAAGATAAGAGTAGAGTAGGGGTTTCCTTTGGAAGAACATTATTTTCCATATCGTTGTTGGAGATAATGTTTTTTTTTGTAATAGGTTATTGGAAAACCAATACTCCTTGAGATGCAAGTACAAGTAGGTCCTCTTTACCCTTGACCTTCACTCTCCAATATTTTTTTTTGGATGTTAGGTTCTTGGGATTGAGTTACAAGAAATGCTATATAGATATCGCTCATTGGATGGAAAACTTAGAGACAAGGTTTCATTGAGCACATCATATAGTCTTTCACTCATTCACAATCCAAAGCATTTGTATCTCAATTATAAAATGAGTGTCGAACCTAATATTCAATGGAGATTGACTTGTTGTAGTGCTTATTAAAGGAAATACTTTCATGCAGAAATTAAATTTATGATATGTTTTCTAACTGGGGTGTCAACATAGAGCCCCTTCACTATAGGCTACAATCATTCACAATTAATTAATAAAGTGTTAATGTAATCACAAAGAGTTTCAGTGTGTATCCACGCCCTTCAATAGCGATCTCGCTTCTACCAAACAAGCAATGTAAATGCAAGAAATAAAATAAGTCTTTGCGATATGGTGACCATTGGGGTGTCTTTCTACGCTAAACCAATAGTAGCAAGGCTTATCTAAGGGAGCCAATCCCAATATTTTACCTACTCTAATGTTCAGTCAAGGAATTCAAAAGAGGTGTTTCACTCATGAACTATGGCCTTTAGTGGGGGACTTCCCCTAATGGACAAGAAAATGAAAGCATGTATATAGAAAAATAATTAAATGAACAACAACTATAGAAAAATAACTTGAAATTACTAATCAATTGAATCTATCTACGATCTTGAAAATAAATGAAGAATAGAAACAAATATACTTAACTAATACATTATGAAAATACAAATCAACATGGACCGAATTGGCGGGACCTCTTGTTAGGATCCGTCCCTAACCCCTCATAGTTAGTTGTCACCGAGAAAAACACTTGGGAAGATACTCTCTAGTACCCGGGTAATCAGGTATTACTCGATCCTTCTTAGTTGGTGCCCTACGATATTGGGCCAAGTAATATTGTTGACCCCGCACATATATTAGAGAGCTATAACACAGGGAAAAACCTTGTCTATGGGTACCTTGAAACATACCATAACCCTTGGGAAAGGAAAAGAATAGAAAAATAACAACATAGAAAGAGCACATACAAGATCCATTTCAGTGCAACCTAGCCTCCTACATTTCATTTGCAAAATTCCTACATCTTTCTTCTTGTTAAGAATTTGGACATTTTGATAGTACATAATTATTCAGATCGGAGTATAACTCCGCAAGAGTTAATAAAAAATATGTGGACTAACAACACCCTTATTTGATATATATCCCATTGGTTTCCTCTTTTCTCTCTGATTGTAGTGATACCTATCATTTTTAATACTTTTTTTGGACCCGACCCCCTTACACATTTATTTGATACCTATCCGAGTGGCTTCCTCATTTTTCCTTGATCGCAATGATACCTATGCTTTTTAAGACTTTTTCTGGACCCAATATCCTTCCCGACACCATTATTTGGAACCTAGCACTCTCCCTAAGCCTCCATAATGGAACCTACCACTCACTCTCATACTGGGGACGAGTGGGACCCTAAGGTGACCCAACTATATGAATATTTCTTTGAGCTCAAACATGATATGGGGGACCTTAACCAACTCAAGAAGTTCTTTGAAGACATGGACGACATAAAGCACAACGTGAAATCCGTTTCCCAATACCTTGAATTGCTTGACAAGGGTAAGCAACCCAAGTACCATTTTGAAGCTACTCATTATTCTCATTATGAGAATACTCATAATTCCCACTCCCCTTGGGGTTCTCCAAAATCCAGGAATGAGCTACCAAAAGTGGAGATGCATAAATATGATGGATTTTACCCAATTGGGTGGGTTTCCCAAATGGAACACTACTTCTCCCTCCATGGTATTAAGGATGATGGTACCAAAATCCAAGTAGGATTTATGTACTTAGATCAAGAATGTTGGAAATGGTGGCAATGGCATAAGAAATGTTATCCCAAACATCCCAATTGGAACATGTTCACCAAAGTTGTTTGTGCACATTTTGATAGGGAATCTCATTATTTTGAGTGCCTCATCAAGATGAAACAAACAAGGTTAGATTCCTATTTCATCAGATCATTTGAACAATTGGCTATCAGAAATGAGGGATTATCTGATGAATTTTATCTTGAATGTTTCATAAGTGGCTTAAAGGAGGAAATTTGTGCTCATGTTTGCATGCATAATCCTGTTACTTGGTTACAGGTATGCAAATTAGCATTGGAACCTGAGACCATTCTTCAAGAATAACCCCTTTGTTCTTCAGTCCCCAATAATCATTGTCCAGTGGCTACCATGACTCCCATTCAAACCTTGAAGGTTCAAAAGGTGTCTCCAGCAGAAATGGTAGAACCTAGGAAACAAGGGATTTGATATTACCATGATGAAAAATATGCACCAGGACATAAATTTTGTCAATATAAGTTATTCCATATTGATGGGTTTGAGGATTAAATGTTAGATGAGTCCCACGATCCATAAGATATTGATCCCACCCTACCCGTCTTAGAATCCATTGAAACTCCTAAGGAACCGAAAGAACATGCCATCTCTCTCCATTCCCTTGCTAGTATTTCTACTCCAAAGACATTAAATATGAAAATATACATTAAACAATGTTCGATATTAGTGTTGTTTGATAGCGACATCACTCATATTTTTATTCATTGCACGGTTGCCGAGGATGTTAATTCTTTTATTTGACCAATTTAAAATTTTAAAATTCTCATAGCTAATGGTGGTACAATGAAATGTGGGGGATGTTGTTGATAATCTTAAACTCCAAATGGGAGATTATTCCATGAAAACTCACATGTTGTTAGCTCGAGAAAAAAATATGTGGTTGACAAAAATGCTGGACTATGATTATGATATCATCTATAATAAAGGAAAGGACAATGTCATGGTAAATGCATTGTCCATACAAAATGAAGTTGGAGGTTCCCTCTTTTCTCTATCATTACCAATCATTCATTGGATTGATGAAGTTCGGCATGAATGGCTCGCCCATCCCACTATCTCATAGATAATTTAGCGACTTCAAGTTGACACTAGCCCTCTCATTGACTATACTTGGCAAGCCAATTTACTCAAGGAACACAATTGAACATGAGAACAACATACCACCCATAGATAGATGGGAAAACTAAAGTGGTCAATAAGTGTTTGGAAACTTACTTACATTGTTTTGTTTAAGACAAACAATATTAGTGGGTGCAATGGTTACCACAAGAAGAATGGTGGTACAACACTTGTTATCATACAACCACCAAAATGACACCATATGAAACAATGTATGGCCAACAACTCCTTATAGTCACTTCCTATCTTCTAGGAACATCAAATGTACAAGATATTGACAAGTTGTTGCAAGGTAGGGCACTTACCCTATTGTCTCTAAAAGAAAACCTCTACATGGTCAAAAATAGTATGAAGAAACAAGCTGGCCAACAATTCTCTAAAAGGGTTTTCCAAGAGGGTGATCAGGTGTTTCTCAGACTCCAACGTGACAAAAAAACATTGTTGAAAGCTCAGGGCCACCACAAGTTGAAACCCAAATTTTATGGCCCCTATCAAATTCACAAACGCATTGTTCCAGTTTCCTACAAACTTGCAATTCCAACGACCTCAAAATACATTTGGTGTTCCATGTTTCTTGTTTGAAGAAAGTGGTGGGTCAGAATTGTAGGGTTCAAGCCATATTACTTGAACTAGATGAAGAAGGATCCGTTTG
>ML785804.1:389168-396049 GCA_009831015.1 Picea engelmannii
AATCGTCTTCTCTGGTCATCAAGCAAACTCAGACAAATCTCCAAGAAAGGGTGCCTCCACTGTAAGATGGAAGATAAGGGTTGATTAGGAGTTTCCTTTGAAAGAACATTATTTTCCATCTCATGGTTGGATATAATGTTTTCTGTTGTAATAGGTAATTTGAAAACCACTACTCCTTGGGTTTTAAGTACAGGTAGATCATATTTACTCTTGATCTTGAATTTCCCAAGTTTTGTTTTGTTGTTGTTAGGTTCTGGGGATGGAGTTCTAGGTGTAGCCTCCAACATTTTTCCTCCAAATTTCCCAACAATTTATAGTACTGGAAACAATTTTGCATGGGATGCTTGTCCTTCTAGAGTGCGAAAAATTACTAGAATTATGAGCCATTTTATTGCATCAGAAAAATACTATGTCATACATTTTCAGTTTATGTTGATGCTTTCTAGCTTGGTTTCTTCGTCCCCCAAGAGTTTGAGAAAATATGGATGGAATAAATTATTCTTTACTTCCCTCTTCCAAGATTTTACAAACAAATTTGAGTGGCTTGTTCTACACTCATTTCCTAACTGCCATTTTCTCCATGGGAATGATTTCCTTTTTTGTCCCTCTTTCCTTGATGATGGTTGCTTGAGCTACACTTGTGTTGGCTTCTTGCCCACTAAATCCTAGGCCTTTATTCTTCGACCTCTGTTGAGCTCCAATAAGGATCCAAGTCCCTTGGCATTCCTTTCCTAACCCTTGGCCATCATAGCACATTTTCCTCATGATATTGGAACTGATGCCTCTATTGTGCTTTTGAAAGTCACCAAAGGTTTCTTGAGAAAGGGTCTTGTAAGGAAATTTTACCATGTTTGCTTATATCATGGTGCTAGCTTCGATAGTGGGAATGGAAGGTTTTTTCTTAGTCTCTTGGAACATTGCTTCTAGGTGCATCATAACCTTTTCCTTCATTTCCAAGTGATGATATAGAAGACACTTAAATTAACCTCTCATCTTTCCAATTATCTGGTTGAGTGAATTTCCCCCCAAATTGGAAGAGCTGAAATATGCTCCTATCTAATTATGCTTTCATGGCAGTGAATGAGTCATAATGATTGGAAATCTATTTTTCTAGCCCATCCGGTCTTTGACTCCAATACCAAATTTCCTCTTGGATTTGTCTTTTGAGGTCTCTCAACTCTTCTAGCTTTTCCCTCTTCAATGATTTTCCCATGGAAATTGTTTCAATGTCTATCATGAACCTATTCTGATACCATTTGATCCATAAACATAAATCCTATGGTAAGTCTGTCTCACAAACATGGATGTTTATTGTGAAAAATGAAAATCCAATGTCTATGCAAAAACGAATTTATGGAATCTGTTTTAAAAAGAATAGTTGTCGTGACTATAAAAATGGATTTAGTGTTGGTAATTGATGCAACCTTGTCAATCATCTGACATGATGCAATATATTTGCAGTTTTCTGTTCTGTCGGTTAGTATTCAGATATAGATTGTCTGACTAAATTATGCATGCAAAATGCATGAGTAGTTTTCTAAAATAAATTGTTGTAAGTGTTCAATTAGAAGAACCTAATTGTTTGTTCTATGAGGCTATGTATTGTTATAAAGATCAAGGTTGATCACAGTTGACCAATTTTTTTTTTTGAAACTACCTGAATAATAATTCTTTCTTCTTTCTATGATATTGTGATTTAATCATTTAGTTTTTAATATATTGTTATGCTATTCAATTAAATGATTATCTAGTCCATAGATAGGCCTGCATAGATCCTTCATTTGGTATCAGAGTTGGTTGTTGTTTTAGGGTAATCATGTCAAACTCTAATTCATTGCCCATTCCAAAATTTAATGGAAGTGATTATGATTGTTGGTGTATCAAGATGATGACCTTTTTGATAGGGAAAGATCTATGGGAGATTTTAGAAATGGGTTATGTAGAGAGAGAATAGTGGACCACTCTTACTGAAAATGATAGAGTAGCTAAGAAGGAATCTAGAAGGAAGAATGCTCAAGATTTATTTCATATTCAAATTGCTCTTGATAAAAACTTGTTTCCAAGAATTGCAGGTGCAAATACAACAACCTATTCTTGGAATACTCTACAAGAAGCTTACCCAGGAAGTGGTCAAGTCAAAGTTGTCAAGCTACAGACATTGAAAAGAGAATTTGAGAAATTGAAGATGCAAGAAGATGAAAATGTAAGTGATTATTGTGTGAGAGTAAAAGATGTAGTCAATAAAATGGCTACTCTTGGAGAAATTGTGGACAAAGAGGTTTTTATTAAAAAGGTGTTGAGGTCTCTAACACCAAGGTGGAACCATGTTTCCATAATCATTGAAGAAATCAAGTATTTGTCTACTCTTCAATTTGATCACCTAGTTGGATCTTTTATGTCTCATGAAGAAAGATTGATAGATTCATTTGGAGAAAGTGGTGAGAAAACATTTTCTTCAAAATTCAAATTACAAAGAATGGAGATGCCAACACTAACAACAAAAGAAAAAAAATCCAAGGTAGAGTTCAAAATCAGAACTATCTAAGAGGAAGAGGTGGTTCAAGAGGAAGAGGCAGACGTGGTTACTTTGAAAAGATTGTAGATTAAAAGAAGGTAATAATAACAAAGGTGTTAATTATGCTCAAGAAGGTGATGAGGCCTCTCCAAAAAATTTGTTTTTATTTTACGACAAATCTGAAAATGACACTAAAGATATTTGGTATTTAGATTTAGGGTATTCTAACCACATGTCAGCAAATAAGAAGCTATTTTCTACATTGGATGAGAGTTTCAAATCCAAGAACAAGTTGGGTGATGACAAAGCATTGGAGGTTTAAGCAAAAGGAGCTATGGAAGTTCATACTAAAGAAGCTATGAAAAGTGTTAAAGACATTTATTACACTCCACAATTAAATCATAATTTATTGAGTGTTTTCCAATTGCGTGAGAAAAATTATAAGGCTGTGTTTGAAAATCAATAATGTACAATTTATAATAAGAATATGTTAAGCCCTAAATAGTGGCTCATTACCCCTTAATTGGGGAATATTACATTAGTAATTATATTTTATTGATGTCGGCTTTATTCCATTAGTTGTAATTATACCTCCTAGTCTCCTATATATACCAAGGAGACATTTTCATTTTGAATCATCTTTTAATTGAACATTTATGTGGGCATAAGAAGGTTGCCCGCTCAAAGAGGCTTATTATCTGAATTTATCTCTTTTTCAAGGCATTGAGTACTTATTCTGAGGTTTTTCTATGCTATATTGATATTTGGTTCCTAACATATGGTATCAGAGCTCAAGGTCTTGGGGTTTCATTGCTACATCTGAGACACCTTGGAATTTTTTCTATAAATTGTTTTCTACAATGATTCATAAGGAACGACTAGGAGAATATTTATTAGACGGATAAAGGTACATTGGGTTAAACTTTCAGCTCCTGGCACCTTATGCTTTCAGAGATACAACCTTTCTAAGATAGGGTTATGGAATCATCCTGAATTGAGTCATTGCAGAATTTTTGCTATAAAATTGTTTCTATAACATTTCAGACACTGAACTACCAAGGTTATTCACAGAAATTAGTAGGGTATCTGTAATAACAATTTCATCTTCTGGGTCATCCAACATTTGTATATACACCCTGTGGAAGATAGGGTATTTGACTAGTCCTATTGACTAGTCTCAAGAAAATGTTCTGGGTAAAGAAATCATAACTTCTTCCTAGAGTATCCAAATTGAGTGAGACCAGTGGCATTGGATAGTGGACAGACCGTAGTAGTTCTGGTACTAGTTTAATAATTGTATATCAATTATTTTTCACAGGGAATTCTATACAAGTGAGATCTCCTCGAAAGACAAGTTGTGGGGAAGTTACCATAAATTCCACTTGGGACATCCAATTTTTATCAGACCTATGTCATTGCAAAGAAGAAATATCATAGACCTACAAACGAAAAAATTTCATACTTAGAAGGGCTGAACTTTTGGAGATACAATAAAAGGAAGATTTTCTAGCAGAACCACCTCAAAATCAAGGTTTAAAGTGATACTTGGCCAAAATTCCACCAAAAAAGGGAACTTCTATACCAAATAAGCCTCCAGACAATCCTACTTGGACTCTTGATGAAGGTGAAGAAATGCAAAGGGACATAAATGATTTAAAAAATAAGCGAGTAACAAAAGATGAACTACAAGAGATGGAAGCTAAGTTGGAGGCAAAGATGGATGGTTTAAAGGAGGAGATCATGGAAGGATTGAAAAATCTCGTAATAGAGAGGACACCTGAAAGTGAAAATGTATCCATGAATTTCATGATGAGGACACAAGGAAGGTGAATCAAGAATGGAGAAACTCCAACTTTTGGTTGAAGACCAACCACATTCCTAATATCGATATGAGGAAGTTTGATGGCAAGGACCCTATCACATGGATACTTGATATGGAACAATTATTTTTTCTACATAATGTGCCACATACACAAAAGGTAGGAATTGCTTCTTTATATTTAGAACCCAATCAGTTTGTATGGTATCAATGGCTTTGTTCTCACAAATCACTCGTCACTTGGACAATTTTCACGGAAGAAATGATAGCACACTATGATGATACAAGGAGCAATACCTGCTTTAGCCAATTGATAAATCTCAAGCAAAATGGTTCAGTTACATAGCACATTGAGAAATTCCAAAGATTGAATATAAAGGTAACAGATATTCCAGATGAGCACTTTATTGATGTATTCATAGGAACTTTAAGAGATACCATTCAACATGAGGTTCGCGTTTAGGAACCCAAATCATTGGAGAATGCATTTAGGGTGGAAAGAAATGTTGAAACTAAAAATATGGCTATGGATACTAGAAGGACCAATCCTAAAATCTATAGAGAGAATAATGCTCCTTCTTCTAAAACACATCAACCTACAAGGTTGACACCTCAACAATTGGAGGAAAGAAAAAGAAAAAGGTTTATTGTCTAATTGTGACAATAAGTACAGTAAGGGACATACGTTTGGTGAGAAGAAATTATTCTACATAGATTGTGAAGAGGAAGAAGAACAAGAACAAGAATAAGAACCATCTCAAGATGAAAACGTAGAAGTAATTTCATCTGAAGAGTTGAATTCCATGATATCATGTAATGCATTGGTTGGAATTGACACTCCTCAAACCCTCAAGATCGAAGGATATATCAAAAAGAAAAAGGTAACAATCCTAATTGATTCTTGCAGTACTCATAATTTCATTCACTATAAATTAGCCAAAGCTCTCAATTGCTTTGTATATCCAACACCAGAGTTTCAAGTAATGATTGCATATGGAGGAGCTATCAATTTCTCAGTAAAATGCAATAAGATCAATCTTACTATGGGGGAATATGTAATGAATAGTCCAATGATTGCTATACCCATGGGTGGTGCTGATGTTGTACTAGGAATCCAAGGGTTACAATCATTAGGAAAAATGACTTTTAATTTTCAAGAACTTTTCATGAAATTTTCATTGGAAGGAAAATAAATTGAGTTAAGAGGTATCACGGGTAAACCCGGTAAGGTGATAACCTCTAATGGCATGACAATATTATTGAAAAAGTGGAATAAAGGTGTTATTTCACAACTATGCTCACTATATGTTCAAACATCTAAGCCATCTATTCCTCTAGATCTCCAGGGGATCATTGATAAGCATTCCAAAGTATTTGAAGATATTCCCAGAGGTCTTCCACCCACTCGAAATCATGATCATGATATTCACCTAATTCTTGGGAGTGTTTCTCCTAACATCAGGCCATACAGATACACTTATGCCCAGAAGAGTGAAATTGAGTGCATGGTTGAAGAAATGTTAGGGGTTGGCATTATTAGACCTAGCCAAAGTTCTTACTCTGTACCAGTGGTAATGGTATTCAAGAAAGATGGATCATGGCATATGTGTCTATATTATAGAGATATGAACAAGACCACTATTAAAAATAAGTTTCCCATTCCCGTCATTGATGAATTGTTAGATGAACTACATGGAGCAATCTATTTCACAAATTTGGATCTTCATTCAAGGTATCATCAAATAAGAATGAAGGAAGAAGATATGCCAAAAACAACATTTTGAACTCATGAAGGCCATTATGAATTTTAGGTCATGCCTTTTGGCCTTACAAATGCACCTTCCACATTCCAAGGGTTGATGAATTCCATTTTCAATCCCTTCCTTCAAAAATTTGTGTTAGTATTTTTTGATGATATACTAATCTATAGCAAGTCTTGGTAGGATCATGTGTGACATGTTGACAAGGTGCTACAACTACCAAAGGAGAAACAAATATATGCCAAACCATCCAAATGTTTCTTTGGAGTGAAGGAGGTAGAGTATTTGGGTCATATTGTATCTCATGAAGGTGTGAAGGTAGACCCTAACAAGATTAAGGCCATGATGGACTGGCAGATTCCCAAAACATTAAAGAATCTTAGAGGATTTTCGGGTTTGACAGGTAACTACCGCAAGTTTGTTTGGCACTGTGGAAGAATAGAAACACCTTTAACGACACTAACTAAGAAGGATTCATTTTCATGGACTCCAGAGGCAACTAAATCTTTTGAACAACTTAAAGAGCTGATGTTCAAAGCTCCTGTCTTGACCACTCCAAACTTCACAAAAACCTTTATTGTGGAATGTGATGCCTCAGAAAATGGAATTGGTGTTGTCCTAATGCAAGAAGGAAGGCCCCTGCATTTTGAAAGTCGACCACTCAAGGGAAAGGACTTACACAAACCCATTTATGAGAAGGAAATGATGGCAATACTACATGCATTGAAGAAATGGCGTCCTTACCTAATAGGTAGGCACTTCAAGATCAAAACAGATCATGATAGTC
>ML785804.1:396099-450829 GCA_009831015.1 Picea engelmannii
TATGATTTTGAAATCGTCTATAAAAAATGGAAGCAAAATGTTGTGGCAGATGCACTCTCAAGGAAGGATGAATATGTTGAGGCCTTTCTCTGTGCGATCTCAATCATCCAACCTGATTGGATAATAGAAGCAAAGGATGAATGGAAGAATGACGAAAAAGTGTGGACTTTCATTCAAAGGTTGCAGCATGATTATAGTACATCATATACATTTACATGGAAAAATGATTCACTATGGTACAAAGATCGCTTATATTTATGTAAGAAATACCAACTCAAAAAAAAGGTACTATTGGAATTGCACACCTCTCCAGTAGGAGGGCACTCAAGATTTAAAAAAACCTACCATAGGATCAAGAAGGATTTTTTTGGGATGGCTTGAAAACTGATGTTCAAAGGTTTGTGGAAGAATGTTTGGTTTTCCAACAAAACAAGGTGGAAACAATTAAGACCCGTGTCTTTTACAACCATTATCCATCCCAAGTCAGCGCTGGGAGGAGGTTTCCATGGATTTCATCACACAGTTACAGAAGTCTGAAGGAAAGAGTGTCATCATAATGATTTTTGATATACTGACCAAGTATGCACACTTTTGTGCACTCTCTTGGCCCTTCAAAGCTAGTACAGTTGCCACTGCATTCATGGAGACAGTTCAAAAGATACATGGACGCCCAAAGATTATTGTAAGTGACAGAGATCCCACCTTCACTCGACATTTTTGGACATAATTATTTTCTTGTTTGGGTACTCAATTGGCTCATATCTCATCCTATCATCCTCAATATGATGGACAAACCGAGATAGTGAACAAATTTCTGGAAGGATACCTTCGTTGCTTTGTCTCTGATAAACAAACACTATTGTTCAAATGGTTTTTCTTGGGAGAATGGTGGTATAACACTTCCTTTCATACTGCAACAAAAATGACACCATTTATTTCATTCTATGGATACCACCCTCCTTCCATCACTTCTTCTCTAAAAGAAAAATCAAAGGTTCAAGTAATAGAAGATCACATCAAGCATCAACAACAAGTTCTCCAAATATTAAAGGACAACATGACCATAGCATGGAATCACATGAAACAACAAGAAGATCAACATCGTAGTGAAAGAATTTTTTAAGTAGGGGATTGGGTTTTTTTACGACTACAACCATACAAACACATGTCCCTCAAGAAAGCCAAGAAGGATAATAAATTATCACGAAAGTACTATGGCTCTTATAAGGTGCTGCAAAATATTGGTACTATGGCATACGAATTGGAGTTTCCCACATCTTCACGAGTACACCCAATTTTCCATGTTTCATGCTTAAAGAAGGTTATAGGGGAAAAGATCCTAGTTCAAACTATATTTCCAAAACTTGACGAGGAAGGAAAAATCATATTGGAGCCTGAAGCCATCACTCACACAAGAATTCGCTAGCCAAGGAATAGATCCATTTCAGAGTATCTCATTAAATGGAGGAAACTACCGGCTAAAGATTCCACTTGGGAATATGATTCTTTTATATAGAAGCATCCATAGTTACTCAAGCGTTGCGGACAACACTTGTTTCAAGGGGAGGGGCATGTTAAGCCCTAAATAGTGGCTCATTATCCCTTAATTGGGGCATATTAAATTAGTAATGTTATTTTATTTATGTCGGATTTATTCCATTAGATGTAATTATACCTCCTAGTCTCCTATATATATAACAAGGATACATCTTCATTTTGAATTATCTTGTAATTGAGCATTTATGTGGGCATAAGGAGGTTTCCCCCTCGAAGAGGCTTATTATCTGAATTTCTCTTTTGTCAAGGCGTTGAGTACTTATTCTAAGGTTACAGTTGTGCCTATGTCAAAGAATAATATGTTCCCATTGATGTTTGGAGAACATAACAACCATATTGACATAGGCATGACTGTAACCAACCTATTTCCTTTAGTCTTATCATAAATTGTACATTGTTGATTTTCGAACACCACCTTATAATATATATATATATATATATATATATATATATATATATATATATATATATATATATATATTAGAAAAAGTTGGTTGTGGCATCTCAATTATGGACATTTGAATTTTCATAGTGTGAATCTTCTAACATCCAAAGAATTAGTTTATGGTTTTCCTAAGGTTCAATAACAAAAGGATATTTTTGATGGACGTGCTAAAGGAAAACATGCAAGAGAGAAATTTTCAAAAGGAAATGCATGGAGAGCCCATTATCAACTTGAGTTAGTTCCCTGAGACATTTGTGGTCCTATGTAGACAAAGAGTTTGGGTAAGTCATCATATTTTATTACTTTTATTGATGATTACTCATGAAAGTGTTGAGTTTATTTTTTGAAGACTAAGGATGAATCATTTGATACATTCAAGAGGTTTAAAGCCCTTGTGGAAAATGAAAGAGGTTGTAAAATCAAGTGCTTAAGGACTAATCGTGGAGGATAATTTTGTTCAAAATATTTTAAGAATTATTGTGATATGAATGGCAACAAAAGACAACTCACCACTGCTTACACACCTCAACAAAATGGAGTAGTAGAGAGGAAAAATCGTACAATGGTGGAAATGGCAAGAAGTATGTTACAAACCAAGGGATTAAGAAATTCTTTTTGGGGTGATGCAATTGCTACATATGTATATATTCTCAATAGATGTCCCACAAGTGAACTTGATATGATGACTCCATATGAATCCTGGTATGAAAAAAGCCTAATGTTAATCATTTTTTCAGAGTCTTTGGTTGTGTAGCCTATGTCCATGTAGTTGATCAAAAGAGACAAAAGTTAGACCCAAAAAGTGAGTCATGCATTTTTGTTGGATATGGTGAACAAAGTAAGGCTTACAGGTTGAATAATCCCCTCACTAATAGAACTGTTGTGTCAAGAGATGTAATTTTTTATGAAGGGGGAGTTTATGGTCATCAAAAATGCCATGATGATATGTCTAAATCTGTTTAGGATAGGGATATTATTGATGGTATTGATAATGAGCAGCTCCAAGTGCTACAAATCCACCAAGTAGCCCCTCATCTAATTCTTTAGTTCCAAGTGCAAGCCCAACATCAAATTCAAGTTCTGAAAGGAAGGTAAGAATATTAAGTGACATTTATCAAAGGAGTAAAAGTCCAACACATGAAGAAAATCCAATAGGTGAGAGAGTATTTTTTTCTTTACTTTCCAAGCTTGATTTTTAACCATCATGTTTTGAATATGCGTGTACTACTGAGGTTTGGGTGCAAGCAATGCAAGAAGAGATAGATTATATTCACATAAATGATACTTGGGAGATGACAAAACTTCCGTAGGACAAGAAAAAGATTGGTTCTAAATGGGTGTACAAGACTAAGTACAATAGTGATGGGAGTGTTGAAAGATACAAGGCAAGATTAGTTGCTAAAGGATTCACACATAGGTATGTAGTTGATTATGAAGAAACATTTGCACCAATAGCAAGAAAAGAGACTGTAAGAATGATGATTTCATTAGCAGCTCAGAAGAAATGGAGCATTTATCACATGGATGTGAAAAGTGCCTTTTTGAATGGGTACTCAAAAGAATGAAGTAGAAGTAAGATATATAAATACTCAAGAACAAATTGTAGACATTTTCACTAAGGGAGTTGCTAAATTTCAGTCTTTGAAGCTTCGATATCAGATTGTGAGCCCTCTCAACATCAAGGGGGAGTATGCTGGTAATTGATGCAGTCTTGTCAATCATATGACATGATGCAATCTATTTGTAGTTTTCTTTTCTGTCGGTTGGTATTCAGATATAGATTGTGTGACTAAATAATGCATGCAAAATGCATGAGTAGTTTTCTAAATTTTATGGGTTAGTATTTAAATATAGATTGTGTGACTAAATAATGCATGCAAAATGCATGAGTAGTTTTCTAAAATAAATTGTTGTTTAGCATTCAATCAAGAGCACCTAACTGTTTGTTCTATTAGGCTATGTATCATTATAAAGATCAAGGTTGATCACAGTTGAACGAAACGATTTTTGTGCAACAACCTGAATAATAATTCTTTTTTATTTCTATGATATTGTGATTTAATCATTTAGTGTTTAATATATTGTTATGCTATTCAATTAAATGATTATCTAGTCCATAGATAGACCTGCATAGATCCTTCATTTAGAGATTGGAGGCTCAAAATAATCGACTAGCAAGTCAGTGGAGGCATCCAGATAAAAGGAAAATGTGTCAATAGGTTGTAGAGTGTTGTAAATGGCTCATGGGAAAGGGAAGGTCGCCTAGCCTGTGGGAAAAGGAAAAAATGCCCTTCAATTAACAAAATGTTGTGGATGGCCCATAGGAATTGGAAAAATTCCCATGAAGCAATAGATGGTTGTGGACGGCCTTTCGGCAAAGGAAAAATTTTCCCAACAGTGAAGAAAACGTGTAAGTGAGTCGACCAATGATCTGTGACAAAGGGAAGATGCCCATGGAAGTGAAAAATCATCCCAGTTATGAGAAATTCGTCCCAAAATAAGATAAGTTATGTTGGGGCATTTAGTTTCAACAACGAGTGCAAGCATTCAAGCTACCATTAACAAAGTTATACAACCATTAAAAAATATTGCACATGGCCATGGCTCATAAGCACCTTCATTCATGAGGATGCTCCAATGCTTAGATGTGCCTTACACTACTAATTCTAAACTGAGTACCACTCAAAGAGGTTCTTTTTCTATAGAACATAAGATGAGGCCATAGTGTTTCCTTTAACTCTTTAGCCCATCTTTAACTCCTTTGTCCATGGATTTTCAGGTAGATTGCCCTCTTCTAGTTCTCATTTCTGCTACTATCTTCCCCATCTACCTTTTAAAAACAACCATCACAATGGTTCATTTCCACTTCCAATTTTACCAAAACAAACCAAATAAATAAATAAACATATTTACAAAATTCACAAAAGTGATTATTACAATGTTTTGCCAATAATGGCAACAGGATGCCACGGTGGATTTTTAACGAGTTATACAATGCAAAATGTTTTGGTATAATGGCATTAGGAATGCTGCTGTGGATTTCCAGCAAGTTAATGTAGATCGAATATAGTCCCCCCTCATGGAAGCTATGCCTCTCTCGATTTGTGCAACGTAATAAGTGAGAGTATTCTCTGAATTTATTTTGAATTGAGTTAAGTTTAGATTCTTATTATAATATTGTATATTTTCCATATATTTGACTGACATGTATTCTGTTTTTTTAATTATCTTTGAATCGATATTGTTAGCTTGAAATGAATATGATTCCTCCTCCACGCACGGTAATGAACCTTTCCGTTTTTTTCTTACTCTCTTCCCTCCATAACTGACGTTTGCGTTCCTCTTCTTGCTCTCCTCCCTCAATACGTGACGTTTCTGTTCCCTCTTCGGAAGATCTTCTTCCATCCATCGTTTTTTTCTATATCAGCCAGATTAAAATCTGGTTGTGCTCGTCTTTTCTATATCGGCCCGATTAAAATCTGGTTGTGCTAGTTATAAGAATTCGAGATATTCGTTAAAATAACGTTTCACTGATGAAAGAAGTAGGCCACTTTTTGGATCAGTGAATTACTTGGAGTATCTTGAATTTTTATTGAAAACTTCAGAGAAGATGACTGAAGAGCTTGTGAAACCCCACCATGAAAATCCACTTCCTCAAAGGATGAAGGGAGATTCATCATCTGTTAATTATTTCCACATCCTACGACTCAGAGAAATAGGCCAGAAGGGAACCGGGGAGTTTCCTTTTATTTTTCGGGATAATTATCACGTGCAAGCCTCCGAATATTTGGTGGAATTAGATATCATCGACATGGTCTTAGCGGGTGACAAACTGTTGCTCATTGACGACTGTTATAATGGATACAATGTTATTCCATACAGTACACGAGATGGAGAAATCCAACCTGTTCTAAACCAGCTTGGATGGCCAGCAGGAATATTCTCGAGGAGGAAACTCGAGTACGTGTGTTACAATAGCAACAATGATTCACTGATAATCGTGGACGAGTCCGGGCACCATTCTCGAAAGATTGTGAGCTTCAAAATTTCACAAATAATAGCTAGAAAAATTTCAGACTCGCCAGAATTGTCAGAATATAGAGACCTATTTCCAGGAGAGTCTGACATATCTCGTTGGAATTTTGATATCTCAAATTGCAGAGGTATAATTCACAATATCAATGAGAAAGTGTTCAAAGTTTTGGAATTGAAGGAGTATGAGTTGTTGTTTACCATACGAGATTTGGATTTGGGGTTTCTAGGTCCAAGAAATATGGAAATTCTGATACCTTATAAGAGAAACACTTCGGGACCAATGGTAGAAATCCCCGTAAGAATTTATTCCAAACGCGATGGACGGCTGCTTAAGGAAACTTGGCTCCCTATCGACCCTGGACGTTACATGGAATTCCTTGTACTTTGTGGAACAACAGAGAGAATACTCGTCCAACAATCTCAAGCTCCGATGAAAATAATAGATATAGGTTCTGATGTCCCTAAAATAATAAAAATAACTGATATTCATGCAGCATGCCACCCTTACTATTTGGACAAAAGAAGGAAGTTCGTCTGTTACACCCGAACCAAGAATCTTTATGTTTGTAATTTACAAGGTGAGATTTTGGTGACATTTGAAGACCACCTACTCTGTGAGCCAAATTTATTCAAGAATTCTTACGTTACAAATGCCCAAAATATTCTCATTTCTGTTTGCTCAAGTGGATCCCCACATTTGTGTACCATCAATGCGAGCAGCATTTTTACTGGCAAATGCTTGGCAAAGATTACAACGCAGGATTTTCCGAATTCTGAAGAAAAAGAAATCAGAAAGGCCGCCCTCGATTTTCCAATCATAAGATTTCTCTTCGACGAAAAGAGAGACGAATTTTTCACCATAAATGATGTGACAATTTGTAGATGGTCTCATGAATTGTGCAGAGATACCTACTGCAAACACATTCCTGACAATACGAGTAGTGAGGAAGATGGATGATAACCCATGTCATCACCTTTTACATACAGTTTTCATTATGCAACTGAGCATTCCAATTGGCCTGAAACAATAAATGGATTTTTTTTTCGAAGTTTCAGTTTTCATTGCAGGGGCATTTGGGGCAGCTTTTAAAGTGAATGCGTGGGTGTAGTTTGTATATTATAGGTTATATTTCTTATTTACTCCTCGTCCAAAGAACTAAGTTTGCATTTCAATTGACCCTGTAACGAGAATTCAGTTAGTTTGTTGATATAAAAGCCCTGTAACGAGAATTCAGTGAGTTTGCATTTCAATTGGCCCTGTAACAGATGTCATATAACAGAAATATCTCATACTTTTCCTGAATTTCTTCTGCATCATGTGTGATTGAAGAATCGCTTCATTTCCACCATAAACCATAATGAAACCATAATGTTGAGACGATACCAACTGTTTACACTATTCAATCCATATGAATTTTTAAAATAAACATACTAGCGACTCGATAATCAACATAGTTAACATAAATCACAGTGAGTTGCTGAGATGGTGTACTTTCAAAGAATGATGTCTTCATTTAACATTCGAGACTTTATTAGAGAATGTATGCGATTGTTCTTCTTTCCCAGCAATTAGTTGTAAAGAGTGATGAGCGTTTTTAATTTTATTTCATCAATTTTTATCATTAAGTTTTGATTATAAAACGTTTCAAATTTCTATTAAGATATAGAAAACTTATATTAGAAAAAGCTAGAAATTTAGCTGAAATATTTAAAATTTAACTAATTTAAAATGGTTATGCATTTTGTTATTTAAAAATAAATTGACATATAGCATTTTAATGCAAAAAGTAGTGAGTGTATAAAGATTAGGCTAATTGGATAGAGTTAGTGGAAAGATCAAAACTCTTGAGGAGGAGGCTCGCCCTCCATCTTTCAACTCCATCTTTAAGTGCAAGCTCAATCAATCACGATGAGCTTCCATTGTTATTGTTTTACTTTGATTTTATATGATACTTTGGTTTACATATGAAAAAAGGACCAATAGGAAATTTGCCAAAATGTGGGAACTTTGGGTTTCTTGTTACATGCTAGTTTCTTTATCTCTCTCAATGCTTCCTTACAATTCGACCAACTATGCAATAGCACCAATGGTCATTGGAGTTGTAAGACTAGGCATATTGCATGGGATAGTGCTTTATAGGTGGCACCTTAGGCTCATGGAACATGGCATGCTAGTACATTAATCTATTTTTTCCTATGGGTGGGATACTTAAATCTTCACCTGGATATGCAACAATGTAGATGGGCACCTACCCTTCTTGTTGGGTAAACTTGTGTTGTTTTATGAGTTAGTGAAAGGATATTCATTTCTTATTTTCCAAGGATGTATCATCTCTAATCTAGTGTCATGATACATGTGAAAGTCATTTGTCCAAGGGAGAGAATCCCCAATAGCACAACCTTCTAGTTAATATTCTTTAGAATCAAGGAATCACATAACATGAATTCTTAATCCCACACCCATTAGGAATATTTACATAACCCTCCAAAAAAGTCAAAGGTAGAGAAAAAAGTCATGACAGCAAGTGAAACCCTCCAAAAGTTCATGGAGGTGTGGAGAAGCGTGATGCAACAGGCCTTAGTGGCTCGGGACGAGCCACATGTGAGTGTTAGGGTCATGTTGGACATGCATTTCAAAGAACTAAGTGTTGATGGTGATTTCAAAAGAAGGAAGGAAAACAGTTTGACGTGCAAAATAAGATAAACTTGAAAAAGCAGGAAGAACAACAATCAGGAAAGGAAAGACAACATGTGTACATGAAAAAAGGAAAAATACACACAAACCATGAGTTGTAATGAGTCATCATGGGTTCTCATATGGTTTTGGGATAAGCAAGTAGGATTTTGAGCTACAACATGTCCCCGGGACATCCATTTGTTGGATGACTTCACAACAAATGCATCCAAGGCATGTGGGTAGCTCTCAAATAGCTACAACATGTCCCCAAGACATCCACTACCCCACAATGCATCTGTACCTCATTACTCCCTCTGAAGAGGGACCATGCCAAGCTTGTCCTTGAAGTGATCGAACTTCATCCTTGATAGTGGCTTGGTCAACACCTCCACAACCTACTCCTCGATAGTCACATACTGGATCCTCACTTCTTCCCTCTGCAACATATCCCCGATATAGTGATATTTGATATTGATATGCTTCGACCTGTCATGGAAGACTGGATTCTCTCACAACTTCATGCGACTCTGGTTGTCACACCAAATGTAGGTCACCTCCAGTTTGAGACCAAATAACCCAAATAACAGCTTTCAAATCCACATTGATTCTCTACATGTTGCACATGCTCCCACATATTCATCCCCATCCATATTGAGTGCTACACATGGTTGCTTCATGCTGCTCCAAAAAACCATATTGAAGCCTAGAATGAAGAAATATGTCGAAGTACTCTTCCGACCAGGAATACTGCTGGCCCAATCTAAATCTGAATATCCATGTAACCCGAACTCATGTTCTATCACATACTTGAGACCATAATCCAATGTACCCTTAAGGTACCTCATCACATGTTTTATTGCGACCAAATGAACCTGCCTAGCCTGCTCCATATACTGAATCAGGGTGTTCACAACAAAATATATACCCAGTCTCGTGTTCATCAAGTACATCAAAGAACCCACCATCTTCTTGTATAAAGTAACATGCATAGTCTATCAAGTTGTATCATGCAAAAACTTCAGATTTGATACAATAGGTGTAGCCATTTCCCTGCAATCCAACATCCCGAACCTCTTGAGGATTTCCACTGCATACTTCCCTTTATTCAAAAAGATCTCATCCTATCTCTGCCATACCTCGAGACCCAAAAAGTAATGCATCATCCTATTGATGGGCGTTTCTGATACATGATCAACTCGAAGGGAAGATCTGGTCCGGGATTGTCTATTTAGCCCAAGCCGTTTGGTATAATCTACCCTAATGGGTTTTATGGCTCCGTTAGCCATCTAAGATCCTAAAACAGCTAAAAGATGTGGACTAACTTAAGATACAACTCTAAAATCAACACTTTAATTAGAAATTCTTAACTAACAATGTTCATGTACAATAGCTATATACAATTTACAAGGTTTAAGCAAAGCCTTGTGAAAATAATTGTTTTAAGGTAATGGAGCTAAACAAGATTATATATAAACAAAATTATTCTATTATTCTAAATACCAAATAAAAAATGAATGAGTACGTTTGTAAATGATATAACGAAAATAGACAAAACAAATTAACATTTAAATGATGCAATCATTATTCATTCACAAATAAACAAATTAAATAAAATATAAACTAACTAACCTGATGTTGATCAATGATACTAAGCTAGATTCGTCTCTCTGTATTTGTATAAGCTCCTCTTAACCTTTTTCAACTATAAACCTATCACAAAAACAAGCGTAATACTTCCAAATAAAGTTTCATATTCAGAAATTATATGAGAAACAATATTAACATTGCACAATCTAGAAAATGATAAAATCCAAAGAGTAAATTGTATCCCATGTAGCTTTAGTATAATAAGTTCATCATAAGGTCCAAAAGGAATTTTTGGAATAATAGACTCTTAAAGATTGAAAAAATTAATACATAAATGATAGCAATTAACCATGTATTTATAAAACATTTATGTAATATCTTAAATTGGATGAATTCTCATTTATGTTTTGAGTTGTAATACAGATCTTGAGCAGTTGCTCTCATCTGTCGCTTAAGGAGGCATTTATTGTAATGAATGTAAGGTAGTTGTAGCTTTTAATTCTAATAAGATAGCTTAGGAAAGAGAGAGGGAAAACTCATAAAAACCCTCGTCGTATGTATTGTATGGTAATTATTCTCATTAGCAAGAATAATTAGAGCTATAGAACCAAGGAGAAGAACATAGATTGTAGAATTGGTATGAGCGGACAACTTTTCCTATTGAACCCATGTACAAATGCACTTGGATTAATATAAGAAATCTTTGATCCAACTTCATGGTTGTTTTTATGAATTCTGTTTACATCTTTTGAATGGTATGTTTACAATCAATTTAAGTCTCTGTTATGCATTTTATTTCAATTTTATGTAACCTATTGATTTCATGTTGAATGTATGGAGTCTGTGAGAGGAGGAGAAGTATAAGCTTCAATTGTTTCTCTTCCTGAGAAATCGTACAAAAGGTTGCAATGAAAGTCCACAAGGAGTGCGTGACAAGTTTTATGAGTTTCATCTGAGAAAATCTCAAGAGGGATAGAGTTGATCTTATACCCACAGAGTCATGCAAGGTGTGCACAGGCCGGGAAAAGTCTCAGACTTTACCAACCCAACTTTGAGGTTGAAGAACTCTGTCACAAGGAGTGCGCATAGTATCGAAGTTCAGATAACTAGAGATTATCGTGAGTGTCATAAGGAGTGAGCGCAAAGAACCCTTGGAATTCTCAAGTTTGCAATAGAAGACAAGATCAGAAGGGATAGAGACCTAGAGGAATTTGAAGAAAAGAAAAAGGCTGAAGTCACCTCACAGTGGTCGACTCCAGAAGAATTGATGCCAAGTCTTTGTCTTGGAGCCATCGTAAATATGAAACGGACGGTGGAATTTCTCGGAGGGAGGAATCTCAAAATCCTGTGAGCCATTGGATCTAGCATATCGGTGGAGGGGATAAGGTTGATAACCTTTCAGCGTTCACAAGCCCAGGAGGAACAATATATCTTGGATCTGGATCAACGAGAGTCGTTGATCTCTGGATTTTGGATCTCAACATTTTGGGGATCGAAGCCTGGAGAGAATCATGACTTGGAGGTCTCAAGTTGCTAAATCCCGAGACACGAGATTCTGACACAATCTGGACTGTCATATTGCGGGAAGCTCAGAACCGTAGATCGAAGGAGTGGAAGTCATGGTTTTGGCTACTAGGAGACGAGGGGTGAAGACCCTCCTAAAATTGTGAAAGGAAGATCATTGATTCAATCTAGACAGTTTGTCAGCGGAAGACCTGAACTGTAGATCTAGCTTAGTTGGATTTTGGGAGTCGAGAGTTGGAGCATTGGGGTTGTGATACACAATAGTCCCGAACTCACAAAACATGAATTCATGATGTGATCGTGGTCGTTGATTGAGGAAGGCAAAAGATCGTTAGATATGGCCCTAAGGAGAGGCCCCATATTGGGTTTTGGGATTTCTTGGATGTGAAGTGTTGGGATTATATCACACCAGCACTCTTGAAATCACGATTAGAAAAATTTCTTGTTGTGTGACCCGCAGTCGTAGCATCGTGGTTATGTGGGAGAGGGGACTCACGCCTGGTGATGGTTTGCGCACGTGGGGTTTTCATAGGAGGACCTATGGTCATATGGTTTGAAGGTTCCAGTGGGAACTAAAGGATTCGTTCAAGCTCAAGGGAAATGTAGATCCAAAGGTTGGGAGGTCAGGAGATCCATGCTGAGGTGGGGGTGTTGCGTTAGGTGGTATCAGAGCCTACAATCATTGTTTTCTGTAGGCAAGAGAAGACAAAAGGCAATTTGTGAATTAATATTATGCATGGAACATATTTAGACAATGTTACCCAGAAGACGTCAAGATAGGAAAATGACTGATGCAGCCGTGGAAATGGAAATGAGGGAACTTCGTGCTCGATTAGATGCCATGGAGATAGAACAAAGACCAGCTACTGATACAGGAGATGTCAGTGAAGTTGAAAGTGAAAATAAGGCTAGAGACGAAGAAGTTGTAGCTGAAGACACTGTAGAGGAACGTCTATTCAGAGTTGTTGCAAGAATAGGTGCTATAGAAAACATGGATATTCCGATGTACGAAGGAAACTTAGATGTTGAAGAGATGCTAGATTGGTTTAGAGCTCCGGATAAATACTTCAATTATGAAGATAGATAAGAATATAGGAAAGTAAAACATGTTGTCACTNAGGATGGTTGCAAAGATGAAAGCCAATTTTATACCTATAGACTACCATATTAATCTGTTTCAAAGAATGCATAATTTGAGACAAAAATGGATAACAGTAAAAGAATACACTAAGGAATTTTACCGACTTAACATCAGAGCAGGTCATCATGAAAGTGATGATGAAAAAGTCATTAGATACATGAATGGCCTAAGATATGACATTCAGGATGAGATGAGCATGGTGACGATTAGAAATGTAGAGGAGGCTTATCAAATTACTTTAAAAGCAAAAGAAAAATTGGCCCGAAAGCAAGGTCAAAGGGGCAGAGGTAGAAGTCAGAGTAGAGGCAAATCAGTTGCCCAGGAAAGAGTACAGAAGCCCAAAGATGAATAAAAGAAACCTCATAACCATATAGAAAGAGGATGAAGTTCACAGAAGACAATATGTCGATAATAACACTTTTCCTTGAGCTAGGGGAAGAGGAAGAGGCAGAGGTGGTGAGATAAAGTGTTTTGTATATGGAAATATTATACATACATCTTTTGAATGTCCTGATAGAAAAAGAGATGGAGGAGACGAAGCTCACATTTCAAAAGTGCAAAGCCGAAATGTTGAGGAAGAAGATGCAGAAGGCGAAAGATCCTTAATGATGAGGAAAATTCTCTTGAAGCCAGAGAAAGAGGCGGAGAATCCAGTCCAAAGAAACATTTTGTTTATAACTGACTGAAATACCAAGGATAGGGTATGAAAGGTAATTGTGGATAGAGGAAGCACAGATAATCTTGTCTCCATAGAGATGGTGGAAAATATGGAATTGGGGACATTTTCACATCCGAGCCCATACAAAGTCTCGTGGTTGTAGAAAGGACATCAGGTAACTGTTACTCAACAATGTTCAGTTGATCTTAAGATAGGGGGATACAGAGATGAGATTTTATGTGACATTATTCCCATGGATGTCTGTCATCGTTTATTGGGGAGACTATGGAAATATGACAAAAAACTTACTCATGATGGGAGAAAGAACACCTATACCTTGGAGAAGAATGGTAGAATGCATATGTTGCTGCCAATTGAAGGAAAGAAGGTGAAAGAAGAAACAAGACACACTATAATTCTCATGAGTGGGAAGGAACTTCTTGATGAAGTCAAGAAAAATCAAGAAATGCAGTTCACTGTGGTAAGAAAACCGAGAGTCATTTTGACCAATACCACCATAGATGATCTAACTGAGGAAATTCAGGAACTGTAGGAGAATTTCGTTGATATAGTGGAGGAAAAATTACCTTGTTCATTGCCACTCATCGTGAGTATAATCCATCACATCAACCTTATACCCGGGGTGATTTTACCAAACAAAGCACGATATAGATTGATGCCGCAGGAGAATCAAGAGGTCAATAAGCAAGTCAAGGATTTGATGGACAAATGATTGATTAGGGAAATCTTGAGTCCATGTATTGTACCAACAGTGATAAGTAAAAAAAAGGATAGTGGATGGAGGATGTGTACATACTTGAGGTATATAAAAAAAATCACCATCATGTATAGATTTCCTTTACCGAGGATGGATGACTTGATGGATTTCTTGAGTGGAGCAAGGGTTTTTTCAAAAATTGGTTTGAAAAGTGGATATTATCAAATTAGAATGAGGGAAGGTGATGAATGGAAGACAACATTCAAAACGAATGAAGGATTATACGAATGGCTTGTTATGCCATTTGGCTTGACAAATGAGCCAAGTACTTTCATGAGATTGATGAACAAAGTCTTGAAAGATTTCATTGGAATGTTTGTAATTGTGTATCTTGATAATATATTGATCTTCAGTAAGACTAAGGAAGAGTACTTGAGACACCTAACTCTAGTGATGAGGAGGTTGCAACAAGAGAAGTTGCTGATAAATCTGAAGAAGTCATCTTTCATTAAGAAAGAACTCATTTATTTGGGGTTTGTAATCTCTTCTAATGAGTTGAAGATGGATCCTGAGAAGGTAAAATAAATCAAAGAACGACCATTGCCAAAGAATATCTTTGAAGTCAGAAGCTTCCGTGGATTAGCTAGTTTTTACACTAAGTTCATCTGAAATTTTAGTGGAATTTTTGCATCAATGATGGACACGGTCAAGAAAATACATAAATCTTTCCTTGGATAGAGGAAGCAGAGAGAAGTTTCAAGCTGTTGAAAGAGAAGATAATTGGATAACCAGTTCTAGTTATGCCATACTTTAGTACTACATTTCAAGTGAGATGTGACGCAAGCGGATTTGCAGTTGGAGCAGTCTTGATTCAAGACAACAGACCGATTGCATACTTCAGTGAGAAGATGAAAGATGCAAAGAGGAATTACTCCACGTATGATAAAGAATTTTATGCAATCATACAAGCATTGAAAAAGTGGAGACATTTCTTGGTTCCGAAAGAGTTTGTTTTGTATAGAAACAATCACGATTTACAATTCATAACCAAACATGATAAATTGAACCAGAAACATGCGAAATGGGTTGAATTTATGCAAAAATTTACTTTTGTTATAAAGAACATTTCTGGAAATGCTAACAAGGTTGTTGATGCATTGAGCAGGAAATGTTTGATTCTGTAGGAGTTTCATGTGAAGACCTTAGGTTCTGACAGCCTTAAGGACATGTACATAGATGATTCATATTTCAAGGATGCTTATGAATCATGAGAGAATCCTGTCTTAAGAGACAAAAGCCAATGGATTGAATATATGGTTCAGGATGGGTTGTTATTCAAAGGAAATCAGTTGTGTATCCCGAAGGGTTCTATGAGAGAAAACCTTCTGAAGGAAAATTATAGTGGGGGATTGGCTGGACATTTCGGCCATGACAAAAAATTCACGCAACTGAAAGGTTTGTTGATGCAAACCCTTGATCCTCAGGCTGATATCCGCTCACAAGACCGTTCAAAGACCTTCCCGAGCCAAATCGACTCTTTTTTATCCCTATTTGAACCTCGCTTCTTCGATCCACAGGTCCTTATATGAAAACCCCACCTATACAACCAATTTCATCAAGGCACAAGTTTTCATCTACATACGGCCTCACCCGACCTCTACCTTTCCCCGAAATGGAATTTCGGGTTTAGGGACTCCTTGAGTCCTCATGTCAAGAGTCCTTGAATATTCAATCTCCCAATCTCCGAAATATCGATATACCAAAATGGCTTTACTGATGACAATTAGTCCCTAGCTAATATTTGATCCATGTGACCAATCCTCATATGACCGTAGTCTTCTTCGGGCTTCTTGAATCAAAGCACCTGACTTTTTGTCCTCAAGACTTCCGAAAAGCCGAATCCAAAATTTCTGAAAACCCGTAACTCTATTCTGTGGTCCAGCGCTAGTCCTTCAGCGCTTTTCGGTTATCATGTTTCGGAACTTTGCGACCCCTGTTACAAGACCTCTGCTCCTTCGAGCTCCTGGTACTCAAAGTACCGAAATATTCCTTTCGAGGATTTTCTCCTGATGCCTCGATCGTTGCCATGTGTACTCCTCGGATGGACGGTCCTGATGTCTTCGGGACTTCAGGAGTTGAGAACTCCAGACTCCCAACTCTTACCTCTGAATTTTTGAAACTTGAAATCCCGATACGTTCACTATACGAGACTTTTTTAGGTTCTCTCCTCTGCTTGCGAGGATTTAAACCTCGTTCTCCTTTCCTCATATCCGACAGCTATCGGCTGTCTGAGCTAGATCCGATGGTCCAGATATTTTTCTCACCTGATCCAATGGCACCTATGCTTCTTGTTGAGCTTGCTCTTTCTTCCCGAATCTTGGGAGATTTCCAAAGTTCCAAAGGCCTCGACCTTTGCTTCTGCTATGAAGCCTGTAACTTTGCTCCTTTCTGCGTTCTTTGAAAACACTTTCCCTCCTAGGTTTCCTTAGATTCAAGCCCACCAAAGGGTCTTCTCTTGGCCTTCTTCTCTTCTCGACTTATGGCCTGTGCCTGAAAGCACTCCCCCTCCTGAACTTTGTTCTCTCTAAACCTTGAAGGTTCCTTTGACTTCTGCGCTCCTTGCAGAGTCTCTCTCATGCACAAAGGCACTTCCCCTTATGAGCTTCTCCCTCTTCTGAAACCTTGAAAGGTTTCCATGACCTCTGTGATTCTTACAGGGTCTCTACACACACGAAGGTGTTATCTATCCTGAGCTTCTCTTCTTCTCAGACCTCTAAGGGACTTCACCCTTTTCTTTCCCTTAGATGGAGAACTTGATGCCCTCCTAGAAATATCTTGTTCAAACAACTCCTTGCTGAGTCTGCAGGGTATTCAACAACCCTCTGAATATCCTTCCCTAGAGTCTTCTTCTGTTCCAGAACTCAAAAGAGTTATTTCTTGTGCTCTCTGCACATCAACTCAATGCCCTCCTGGTAGAGTTTCCAGAATGCTCAGTGATTCTGATTTCTTCTTGAAGCCACAATGGAATTCCTCCTCTACACTATGTGCCTGTGCTCAATGCCCTCCTGATAGAGCTTCTATAGAACTCCTCATAGATTTTGTCCTCTACTGTGTTCTCCTCTACACAGCCTGACCTCCAAGGTATTCAACAACCTTGTGATCTTTTCCCTAAGTTTAAGACTTCAGCTAATGTGCCCTCTTAGCACGTCTTTGTCCAAATTACACAGAAATGGAAGTGCACTCTATGCACTGGCTCTCAGAACCCGCAATGTTCTGTCACGCCCTCTTGGCATGAAGCCTCAAAGAACCCCAAACCTAAAATCAAAGAACTCCTACAAATGAACACCCACATCATACATCTACAACATATAAAGAACACATAAAAGAATTCACACAACACAAAGAACATGCAGGAAAAACTGTTGTTTATATTAATATAAAATGTGTCTCTTTACAAGGTGTTCTTGAGCTCAGACTGTAACAGAGTCTCGGCTCCTTCTCTACTCTCGCTTTTCATGCAAAGCTCCTATATCTCCACGCTACTTCCTTTTCACTCTCTACTGACTCAAAACAAGATACAAAAGATATTTTACATGAGGGGGCTCTTCAAGATCTTCCCTCCATCCTCACCTACTCTATTCAATTCACATTCATTTACATTGAATGAGCTATCTAGTCCAAATCAGAGCTAGATATCATCCTTACAACCATTAAATACTATCTACATATAAATCCTGTGTATATGCATAGCTTCATGGCTCCACGGCCTTACAACATTTAATTACATTGCTTTCAAATTCAAAATTTGAAATGACAGGGCTACGCCTCTCTCCATCCCATTGAATGTGCACGTGTGTTGAGTTGGATGATACATGGCTGGCTTGGGATTGATGCTCCTGCATCATACTCCTTTGTTGCGAAAAATTCATGAGCTTCTTCTCATGAGATCTCCACCTTGGCTTTTGAAATCCACCTGGATCCCAAACAACTCTTTGGAGATATCTTCCCACTCCATCTCTCTATTTTTGTTGTTGCTTCCACTGCTCTACCGTTGCTTCTCTTCTGCTCAGCTTCTCCTTGCTAGTAGTCTCTTGTGATTCCAACATCATCCTCCTGATGTCTTTTATCACCTCGTCCAACTTCTGGAATGGATGGCTCTGTTCATACAGTCTCCAATGTTGCAATTTCTTTCTGCAAATGGGCAGATTACCATGATCTCCCATGTCATCCCCTTCATCTCTAGTGGCCTTGACTTGCCACTCTGTTGCAGATTCCCATTCTGCTATCTCATTACTGAGTTGTTGCTCAACTTCTCTCTTTGACAACTTGACTGACACTTCTCCCTGTGTGGCACTAAGTGTCCACCCTGTTGCAGTCTTCTCTGCACTCTTCTCTTGACTGACCTATTGTTCAACCTCTTCATTTGATAGTGCTGATACAACCATTCCTCTTTGTGTTGGCTCAAGTTCAACCTCTCCCAGCTTCTCCTCAGACTGGAACTTCCTTTTGTCTTCTGTTGCATACCTTGGTACTGCAGTGTTCATCATCCGTTCAACTCCCTGGCTGAAATCTCTGAGCGATTCCTCATAATGCTCTTCTACCAACATCTTATCATGGTAGTCACCTACTGGCTCTGGATTGTTTAGCCAATCCTCCAGCATATCGAACTCCATCTCCCAAGGAGTGAGTACCTCATCTTCCTGCTCCTCTGTTGCTGTCAGCTTCAGAGTTGTAGTTATCTTCTTTGTTTCATCTTCTTGGCGGAACATGTTGAGCCATTCCTTGGAATGCTCATCTTCCTCTGCTTGGGAAACCTCTAATGTCTGCTCCACTTGTATTTTGAAAGTCTCGATTGGTTGTCCTTCTACTGTTGCATCAGCAACACATAATTTTGCCTCATCTAGGCTATGTGGCAGGAATATTCGAATTCCTCCAATGATTAGAAGGTTCCTCTGATCCTCCTCCTGGATGGTGCAATTTTTTTAACTTGTCATCATCTTCATTCACGTGATATATAAAACCACACGAATCTTTACTTACCATCATTCCTTGCTGATATGAACTCACCTATGAGTTCATGAGACTTTTAGATAGTCTCATCAGCTCTCCCTTACCCTTCTGGAAAATTTGGATTTCCCTACTGCCCTCCTGGTAGTTTATGATATCCCACAGTGATCTCATCTCATTGCCCTCCTGGCAATATGAAATTCCCTTACTTTCCTCTTGATAGTCTATGAGATCACGCAGTCATATTGTCTCATTGCCCTCTTGGAAATTGGGAATTTTTTTTCTTCCCTCTTAGCAGTCTTTGAGATCTTAAAATGATCCCATATCACTCTCATCACTAAGATTTCTCCTAGCCTCTGTTTCACACACTTGAACCATTTCCTCCTCTAGTCTGTTGAGGTTTTCAGTATGCCTCAACCATATTCTCAATAGCCTCTGCTGTCTTTTGGACATCAAATCCCTGACTGGCCATTTAACCTTCGTCTTTATAGGCCATTCATACAACCATCGTGAATTTTTATCCTGTTGCACCGACAGTGCAAGCTCATCCATCCTTGCCCTGATTTCAGCAAGTTCTTTATCCCTTGCAACATTCTCCTACTGTTGGTGGTTCTTCTTCCCACAGTGTGCATGACCTTCACTAGTCATTATGCATGTTATCTATCTGCCCTACTGACAGATCTGTTGTTGTCACTCTGCAACCCTAAGTGTTTCATCTTTCCCCCCCTACAGTTCTCCTGACTGTGTTTCTTGACTGTTGCCTTCCTGCAAACAATCATTACAGAGTTTCCAACACTCTGTCTTCTCCTTTGCCTGTCTCTGCAAATTGACTCTGATACCACTTGTGATGTATATCAGAGTTTTTCCTTCCTACTCCCTCTGCCTGAAATATACAAAGACAGTCCCTGCTCTGATACTACAATTGACGCAAACCCCCGACCCTCGGGCCGAGATCTACTCACAGGATCGTTCAAAGATCTTCCCGAGTAGAATCGAATCTTTCGGATCCCTACTGGAACCTTGATTCTTCGATCCATAGGTCCTTATATAAAAACCCCACCTATACAACCAATTGCATCAAGGTTCAATTTTTCATCTGCATACGGCCTAACCCGACCTCTACCTTTCCCCAAAGTGGAATTTCGGGTTTCGGGACTCCTTGAGTCCTGATGTTGAGAGTCCTTGACTCTTTAATCTCCCAATATCCGAAATGCCGATCTGCCAAAACGAATTTACCCATGAAAATTAGTCACTGGCTAATCTTTGGTCCATGTGACCACTCCTCATATGACCGCAATCTTCTTCGGGCTTCTTGACGCAAAGCGCCCGACTTTCTATCCTCAAGACTTCTGAAAAGTCGAATCCTGAATTATTGAAAACCTGTAACTCTATTCCGTGGCCCAGCGCTAGTCCTTCAGCGCTTTTCGGTTATCGTGTTTCAGAACTTCGCAACCCTTGTTACAATACCTCTACTCCTTCGAACTCCCGGTACCCTAAGTACCGAAATAGTCCTTTCAGGGATTTTCCCCTGATGCCTCGATCATTTCCATGTGTCCTCCTCAGATGGAAGGTCCCGATGTCTTCCGGACTTCGGGATTTGAGAAATCCAGTCTCCCAACTCTTACCTTCGAATTTTTGAAACTTGATATCCCGATATGTTCACTATACGAGACTTTTTTGGGTTCTCTCCTCTACTTGCGAGGATTTAAACCTTGTTCTCCTTTCCTCAGATCCGACGGCTATCGGTTGTATGAGCTAGATCCGATGGTCCATATATTTTTCTAGCCTAATCCAATGGCAGTTGTGCTCCTTGTTGAGCTTGGGCTTTCTTCCCGAATCTTGGGAGATTTCCAAAGTTCCAAAGGCCTCGACCTTTTCTCCTGCTACGAAGCCTGTAACTTCACTCCTATCCGCGTTCTTTGAAAACACTTTCCCTCCTGGGTTTCCTCAGATTCAGACCCTCCAAAGGGTCTTCTCTCGGCCTTCTGCTCTTCTCAGCTTATGTCCTGTGCCTGAAAACACTCCCCCTCCTGAACTTTGTTCTCTCTGAACCTTGAAGGTTCCTTCAAATTCCGTGCTCCTTGCAGAGTCTCTCTCATGCACATAGGCACTTTCCCTCCTGAGATTCTTCCTCTTCTGAAACCTTGAAAGGTTTCCATGACCTTTGTGATTCCTATAGGGTCTCTACACACACAAAGGTGTTATCTGTCCTGATCTTCTCTACTACTCAGACCTCTAAGGGACTTCACCCTTTTCTCTCCCTCAGATGGAAAACCAAATTCCCTCCTGGCAATCTCTTGTTCAAACAACTCCTTGCTGAGTCTGCAGGGTATTCAACAACCCTGTGAAGATCCTTCCCTGGACTTTTCTTCTATTCCAAAACTCAAAAGAGTTCTTTCCTGTGCTCTATGGACATCAACTCAATGCCCTCCTAGAAGAGTTTCCATAATCCTCAGTGATTCTGATTTCTTCTTGAACCCACAATGGAATTCCTCCTCTGCACTCTATGCCTGTTCTCAATGCCCTCCTAGCAGAGATTCTACAGAACTCCTAAGATATTTTGTCCTTTGTTGTGTTCTCCTCTACACAGCCTGACCTACAAGGTATTCATCAACCTTGTGATCTTTTCCATGAGTTTACGACTTCAGCTGTTGTGCCCTCTTAGCACATATTTGTCCAAATTCCGCAGAACTGGAAGTGCACTCTATGCACTGGCTCTCAAAACCCGTAGTGTTATGTCATGCCCTCTTGGCATGAAGCCTCAAAGAACCCAAAACTTGAAATCAAAGAACTCCTACAAATGCACACCCACAACATACATCTACAACATATAAAGAACACATAAAAGCATTCACACAACACAAAGAAAATGCAGGAAAAATTGTTGTTTATATTAATATGAAATGTCTCTCTTTACAAGGTGTTCTTGAGCTCAGACTGTAACAGAGTCTCGGCTCCTTCTCTAATATCTCTTTTCACATAGAGATCCTATCTCTCCATGCTACTTCCTTTTCACTCTCTACTGACTCAAAACAAGATACAAAAGATCTTTTACATGAGGGGGCTCTTCGATCTCTTCCCTCCATCCTCACCTACTCTATTCAATTCACATTCATTTACATTGAATGAGCTGTCTAGTCCAAATCGGAGCTAGATCTCAGCCTTACAACCATTAAAGGCTATCTACATATAAAGCCTGTGTATAGGCATAGCTTTATGGCTCCACGACCTTACAACATTTAATTACATTGTATTCAAATTCAAAATTTGAAACGAGAGGGTTGCGCCTCTCTCCATCCCATTGAATGCGCACGTGTGCTGAGCTGGCTGGCACATGGCTGGCTTGGGAGTGATGCTCCTGCATCATTTATATTAGTGGCCAAGGATGATGACATATGTGAAAATTTTTGTGAACAAATGTAGAATTTTCTATCACGCAAAAGGGAAAATACAGAATATAGGATTGTATCAACCATTTATGGTACCAGAGAGGTCATGGAAAGTGATAAGCATGGATTTTGTGTTCGGACTACCGAGGACACAGAGGGTTTGTGATTCCATATTTTTGGTAGTCAATCGATTCTAAAAAATGGCACATTTCATTCCATGTCAGAAGACCAGTGATGCAACACATGTTGCAAACCTATTTTTCAAAGAGGTTGTTCGACTTCATGGTTTACCCAGGAGTATTGTTTCAGACAGGGATACCAAGTTTGTTGGTCATTTTTGGAGGAAAATATGGAAGAAGATGGGAAAGGACTTATCTTTTAGCTCAACCTATCACCCTTAGACAGATGGATAGACTGAGGTAGTGAATCAGAGTTTGGGGGACTTATTAAGAAGCTTGGTAACTGAACACCATACATAGTGGGATGAGATTTTTCCGCATGCGGAATTTTCATATAATGACTCACCAAATAGGAGCACAGGAAAAATCCCATTCTAGATAATGTATGGAATGTAGCCAAGGGGAGTATCTTATTTGAGATATTTAGAGCAGAATGAGTTCAGAAGTGCTAGAGCGGAAGACTTTGTAGCGGAGATGCAAGAGCTCCACAACAAAATTAGAGAAAGGTTAAATAATTCTAACCAGGAATACAAGAGCAGAGTAGATCAACATAGAAGAGAACTTCAGTTTGAAGTGGGAGATTTTTTCTTAGCACACATGAGGAGAGAAATATTCCCAAGGGAAACATATAATAAACTGAAGATGAAAAAGATAGGCCATGCAAAATCATAAGGAAATTTCAAGAAAATGCTTATGAGATAGAGTTTCCAGATGGTGTGGGCATATCATCCATATTCAACATAGCATATATGTATGCTTACATATCATATGAAAGAGATGGGGCAGAGACTCATAAATAAATTCAATGGGTTAAACAAATTCTAGTAGCTGAAAAGCCGCAGATGGAAAGGATCATTGATCAGAGAATACCCAAAGGAAGAAATATTTTGAGTATTTGATAAAATGGAAGGGACACCCGATTGAATATGCCAGTTGGGAAAGCAAAGTGAAGATCCAGAAACAAGGACAGACCTTGCAGGAGCTTGTGAACAAGAGTTCATGAATTTTTTCATGCAAGGGAGTATGATGCAGGAGCACCATAAGCGCTCCCAAACAAAATACAACTCGTTATGCACTAGCACGTATTTTGAGAATGTTTTGAATTTTAAAGGTGAAAAAATTTATGTAATATCTTAAATTGGATGCATTCACATTTATGTTTTGAGTTGTAATACAAATATTGAGCAGTCGCTCGCATCTGTCGCTTAAGGACACATTTATTGTAATGAATGTAAGGAAGTTGTATCTTTTAATTCTTATAAGATAGCTTAGGAAAGAGAGAGGGAAAACTCATAAAAACCCCCGTCGTATGTATTATATGGTAATTATTCTCATTATCAAGAAGATTTAGAGCTGTAGAGCCGAGGAGAACAACATAGATTGTAGAATTGGTATGAGTGGATAGCTTTTTCTATTGAACCCATGTACATATGCACTTGGATTAATATAAGGAATCTTTGATCCAACTTCATGGTTGTTTTTATGAATTCTTTTTACATATTTTGAATGGTATGTTTATAGTCAATTTCAGTCTCTGTTATGCACTTTATTTCAATGATATGTATGATATTGATTTCATTTTGAGTGTATGAAGTCTGTAAGAGGAGGAGAATTATAATCTTCAATTGCTTCTCTTCCTGAGAAATCCTGCAAGAGGTTGCAGTGAAAGTCCGCAAGGAGAGCGTGACAAGTTTTCCAAGTTTCATCTTAGAAAAGATCAGGAGGGATATAGTTTTTCTTATACCCACAAAGTCGTGCAAGGTGTGAGCAGGCCTAACAAAGTCTCAGACTTTACCAACCCAAGTTTGAGGCTGAAGAAATCTATCGCAAGGAGTGCACAGAGTATCAAAGTTCATATAACCAGAGGTTATCGTGAGTGCCGCAAGGAGTGCATACAAACAACCGTTAGAATTCTCAATTTTGTAGAAAAAGACAAGCTCAGAAGGGATAGATACTTCGAGGCATTCGAGGAAAATAAAAAGGCTGAAGTCACCTCTCAAAGGTCGACCCCAAAAGAATTTACGCCAAGTCTTTGGCTTGGAACCATCGTAAATCTGAAACGGACGGTGGAATTTCTCGGAGGGAGGAATCTCAAAATCTTGTGAGCCATTTGATCTAACAGATTGGTGGAGGGGATAAGGTTGATAACCTTTCAACATTCACAATCTCAAGAGGAAAAATATCCATTGGATCAATATCAACAAGATTCTTTGATCTCTAGATTTCGGATCTCGGTGTTTCAGGTATCCAAGCCTAGAGAGAATCATGACTTGGAGGTCTCGAGTTACAAAATCCTGAGACGCGATATTCTGAGACAATCTACACTGTTAGATTGCGGGAGGCTCATAACCGTATATCTGAGGAGTGGAAGTCATGGTTTCGTCTGTCAGGAGAACAGGGGTGAAGACCCTCCCAAAATCACAAAAGGTAGCTCGCTAATTCAATCCGGACCGTTGGTCAGTGGAGAACCTGAACCGTAGATATATCTTAGCTGGACTTTGGGAGTCTGGATTTGGAGCATTGGGGTGGTTTTACACAATAGTCTCGACCTCGCGAAACGTGAAGTCGTGACGCGATCATGGTCGTCGATCGAGGAATACACAAGATTGTTAGATCTGTCTATGGGGAGAGGCCCCATATCAAGTTTCAAGATTTCATGGATGTGAAGTGTCTGGATTATATCACACTAACACTCCCGAAATCATGATTTGAAAAATTTCTTGTTGTGTGACCCGCGATCATAGTGGTGTGGTCACATGGGAGAGGGACCTCGTGTCTGGTGTTGGTTCTTGCAGGTGGGGTTTTTGTAGGAGGACCTGTAGTCATATGCTTTGAAGGTTCCAGTGGGAACTAAAGGAGACATTCCGGCTCAAGGGAAGTGAAGATCCAAAGATCGGGAGGTCAGTAGATCCCTACTGAGGTGGGGGTGCTGTGTCACTTCTCTCGTGAAAAAATCTCACATGGTGTCTTTTTTTCAAGTACTTTGTGGGGTTTCTTGTTCTGTACATACACTGTAGTATTTTCTTCTTCTGCCCACATATGCATAGGTAGATATTGATCATGGATCATAGCCTTCACTACTTCCATGAACATATGATTCTTCCTTTCTACTACTCCATTCTACTAAGGATTGTAGGGAGTAGAAAGCTCCTTCTTAATATGAGATTCCTTGAAATATTATTTGAATTCCTTTGAAGTGAATTATCCTCTATTATTTGATCACAAGGTCTTTACCTTCCGCTCTATCATTTTTTCTACCAGTGCCTTAATTTATTTGAATTTTGCAAACAGTTCATTCTTTTCCTTCAACAATTAGATCCAAGTTTTACATGAGTAATCATGAATAAAATACACATAATATACATACCCACTTAGTGCAGTTGTTGACATCAATCCACAAACATCTGAGTGTAGGAAATGAGTGTTTCACGTTCTTGCCTTGCATGCAACCTTTCCACACACCATTTGTTTTTTCCTAGATATCTTGTAGTCCCATCACCATCTTTCTCACACTCGGTAGGGACTTGTAATGTAGGTGAGAAAATATCCTATGCCATAATTCATTGGGATTCAGAGTGTCATGAATTAATGCTAAATATCATCACCCTTTCAATTTGTAGAGTCCTCCCTCTTGAGCTCCAATCATCACAACATCATGAAAATTATTCCCTCTAGGCCACATAAGAACTTTTCCATCAACAAATGAAACTATGTAACCCTTCTCATCCAATGCTGAAATCGAAAGAAGGTTCTTCTTCAATCCATGAACATGGAGAACTTCCTTAATCTTCATTGGCTTTCCTCAGTCTAACTTGTAGGAGGATTATCCTACTCCTTTGATCATATATTGATAGTCATATCCCAATTTCACCTTGTGCGGTGAATCCTTATGATTAAGGTTAGACAAGGGGTCTTTATAACCTATCATGTGCTTGGAAGCACCCCTGTCCACCATCCAAATGTCACTTCCATGAGTGATAGTTCCTGTAAGGGATGAGATAAGAACATACTCCTCATCACTTGATTCATATTCCTTGGCAACCTACTTGGGTGGCTCCTCATCTTTAGCTGTATGAACATGATTCCTTTTAACTCCTTCCTTTTCCCTTGGTATTTGAATGAGGGAACAATTCATAGAAATGTGTCCCATTTTATGACAAGAGAAGCATTTCTTATTTGGGTTATTTCTTTGGCCCTTATGAAACTTCTTGGGTGAGGAGTGTTATTTATTGATCTCTCCTTTCTTGGTCTAGGAGGCTAGGGCTTGATCATCATCTGTCATCTTCTCTTATCTTTCTTCCATCCTTGCTTCTTCTTGGTTGCAATATTCTCGTATCCTATTGAACAAGTGAAGCTTCCTTCTTGAGCATATCCCTTGAATAAATTCATCCCATGACCTTGGGATTCCATTCAAGATGGTCATCAACATTTATTCTCCATTCATTGTAGACCAATGGATTCTATATTCTCCTTGATCTGGTTCAATCTTGAGAAGCAAGAATGGATGGTTTCTAAATTTTGCATCCTCACATTCTTTAACTGTGTTCTCAAGGTCATTCTTCAGTTGTTGTTGTTTCCTTCAAACAATGTAGTTAATGCATCCATAATTTCTTTTGGAGTGGATAATGAAGATATCTGATGAATAATACGGTCCTTAAAATATTATGCAACAATCCTCTTTTCTTTGACAATATGCTTCTTGTGATTTTATTTAGCCTCATATCCCTCTAGTTATCAAACCTCTTCTTTGATGAACTTCTATAGATCATGTTATTCTAGGAGGAGGGATATTGTGTACCTATAGGCTCTGAAGTTGTGAGATCCCTCCATATTCTCATCAATCTTGGTTTTGGTAGTCATCCTTCCCCTAAATCACAAATTATGAATTCTGAAGACCTGATCTAGGGAAAAGATGTGGTCCACTAGGGTGCATTTGTTGGTGGAATTTTCTTGTCTGGAAACCACTCCTAGAAAGAAAAATGACTCCCTTTTTCTTCTTTATATGTTAACTATCTTCTATTCAGGCCTGCTCTATTACTATGTAAAAAAATTATAAGTTATAGTTATCTTCTTTAACATTCATTAACAATTGCATGTAATAGGATCACTGAAAGATAAACAATCACAGACAAAATATATATCCTGGGAAACCCTTGTGGGGGAGAAAACCAAATAGTTGATTCTTCAATATAGTTTCCTTCAACCAATACAATGTCATGGTATATATCTTCACAAATATACCAAGACCAAGATACCAAAGACCAAGAAACCAGGACCTCCTATGCTAGAATTCCTTTGCTATGCTCCAAATACACAAGGAAGGCGAGTTGTGTGTGTGTACAAATGAGAGGAACTCGACCTCTATTTATAAAATTAACTAAATATCGAAAAGACCCAACCCTAAGAGGGGTCATTTTGACTTTTACAATAAGGATAACGATAAAATAATAATTTCTTTTGAGCTAATTTATATAATAAGATTACAATAACCTTATTGAGGTTCGACCAATACAAGTACAAAAGAATATATTTTGTAGTTACATAAAAATATCAACATGCATATTGCATGGAATAGTTCCATGTAGGTGGTACCTTAGGCTCATGGCACATGGCATGCTAGTACAATAATCTATTCTCTCCTATAGATGGGATACTTAAATCTCCACCTTTCAAGTCTACACCCGGATATGCAACAATGTAAATGGGAACCTTCCCTTCTTGCTGGGTAAAATTTATGTTGTGCTATGAGTTATTTAAAATATATTCATTTATTATTTTCCAAGGATGTATCATCTCTAATCTAGTGCCATGATACTTGTGAAATTCAACCGTCCAATGGAGAGAATCCCCAATAGCACAACCTTCTAATTGATATTCTTTAGAATCAAGGAATCACATAACTTGAATGCCTAATCCAAAACTAATTATAAATATTTGCATAACCAAAAGAAGTGTTTTCTAGTTTCATTCTTGACACACAACATGCATTTGGGTTGCAAAATTCCCAAGTATTTTAGGCATGACCCTATAGTTAAACCTAAGCAAAAATGAATAGACAAAACATTATTTTTGGGTTGAAGGTTCCACTCCTATATGGAATTTAGTCTATATGGATATAATTTTTCTTTCAATTTTGTTATCCATAGTTTATTGAACTTTTATTGAAGCCTAAGCCTTCAAAAAACTATTTGTTCCCACCAACTGACTTTTTTCGCAAACATCTTTCTGTGATTGCATCTCTAGTTTTTCCACTAGGTCCAAGGTCTTGGAAGGACTAGCTTAAGGAAGAGGTTATTGGGCATCAACCCCTACGCTTTATCTAAATAATGTTATCTATATATCAAAGATATAGTTCATTGTTTAAATCATCCTAGGTCATGTATGCTCTAGCTTGCATGTCATAGAGGCATGTAGGGGCTATAATACCTTTTTTATACAATCTCTTGGTTAAGAGTCAAATTATTTTACTAGATCATTCCCTAACTGAAGGGATGAAATTGGGGAATACCATATGTTACAATGGTCATTATAATAAATCTCAGACCTAAGTGAGTCATTTTTGTAAACCAACTTATGCTTGATGACTATCCTTGATTCCAAGATACATTTGGAAATGAAAGTCCACAAAATATTAATCATAAATGGGGTATTCAATAGGGTATGATAGTTAAGTTTGTTCCATACTTTTTCCATATGGGGCTCTAGAAGTAATACAATTTTGAAGAAGGAACTTCCATAGTTTAGTTTCTATCATTCTTAGAATGTAATTATGTTTTCATGTTCCCTTGTCCCAATATTATTGCTTGACATGCATCACTTATTTGTTGATTTCCTAACATCATACTAATCCATGGGGAACCCCTTGTGGATCATAGTGGGCTCCAAAATTAAAATAGGATTATTGAACTCCTTAGATTAACTTTAAATGTAAGTCTAGGGTTCATGAAAAATTATGAGGTGTTATACACTATATGTGCAACCACAGGGTATTAAATGACTAGGATGTATCCTATGAATGATATGAAACTAATTAAATCTAATTCACACTAACAAAAAAATGATCAACTTCCACAGTTCATCCCCTTAACTCTTCATCGAAGTGAATTCATGATATTCAATATTAAATCCCTTTACAATATGAAAGGGAATATGGAGGTCTTGGATCACTATAGTTGGGTGAAAATTTTAGGTGAATGGACAATGAAACTAGGATCCCAAGGATGCTACTAGATGACGGAATCCTTACAACCTTAGAAATCATATTGGACTACATTAAACATACATCAATGTATTCAACATCATAAAGTAATAGCAGTAAAGAAAATACTTGAAAGAAAATGAATGTTGGAACTAACTAAGAAAATGGTCAACTTTGATATCTCATTCTAATATACATGTTGTGTGCTCAGGTTCATGAATTTCACTCCGACATCCTCTGACAATATGTAGACTTAGTAGGTTAATGTCTATCATCACTTCTTATTTGTTGATAGATTGATCAAATGATAAGGTGTCTTTGAATTGATGATTCTTGGGCTCCTACTAGATCGGTGAATTCTTACAACACTCATGAGCATATACTATATTCATAAACTCACTTCAATGTAATGAACATTGTAAATTAAAAGCAATGACAATAATGAAACTGATGCTCAAATAAATACATGAAATGGAAATAGTATTGTAAATGAAAGTACAAAGATAAAGGAAATAAAAGGAAAGTAAATGAATGGAATTGCTGAAAGAAAATTACGTAAAAGAAAATAAAACAAAAACCATATAATCTATGTTTAGAGGGAATTCAACTATTATACTTGTGTTTTCCACCGTAGGTTTTGCAAGCATAGAATTACATAATTAAGTAAGATTCTCATAATTATTTCACAAGGAAATAATTATTTTCTCACAATTTCAATTACAAAATAGGAATTATTTCAGAATTGCAAATAAAGTTCATAGTGAGTTGGATAAAGCTCATAGTTGAGTATGGAACATGAGAAACATTCTAATAGTAGAGAACTTTTTTATAATAGGTTGACAAAAGATCATAATTGAGAATGAAATTTATGCATGACTTGTAATTTATTAGTTAACATCCCATAAATTCTATCCATGACTTCTATCCACCTAATTCACATATCATGGATCCTCTCTCCAATCTCTTCTAAATTCCTATAAGAAGAGGCCAAATAACCGAGATGAGGGAGCAAGAGTTTGATATTGGTTACACTGGAAAAATAGAGAGGGAAGCTCACATGGCTAAGGAGGAGCATTGGGAACCTAGAACCAGGAGGAATGCATCAAGACTCAAAGTAAACAACTATTGCATTGGCTAGTCGGCTCTGCCAAATAGACCCACTAGTTGAGTCGAGTGTAGTAGTCGGTTAGGGAAGTCAGTCAAATAGCCAGTTAGATTCGACCAACATGCAAATTAAGGAATGTAACCAACTAGTAATTGTACATCACACACACACACACACAAACACACACACACACAAACACACACACACACACACACACACACACACACATATATATATATCATCATGTAATGGAGAGACAAAGATTGTTTTGGATATATATAATAAAATGCTTTGATGGTTCTCCCACTATTGTGTATGTATATCTATATGCTTTTGTGCTTCTATATATGATTCTATATGTGTATTTAACTATGTAAGGATCTCCTAGCAACCTTCTCGTACTTTCTCCCTCACTACAACACCAGTTTTGTTGCCAACAATTTTGAAATTCGGCACGCATTAAAGAAAAGAGCAAATATATTTTAACTCTAACACACATACGTGAATGGTGGAAGAGAAAAATCAACAATTCTAATAGAAACTATGCATGAAGAGACTGACTTACTCTAGCAGAATCCCACACACACTTCTATTCATAAATACACGAAATATTCTTGGAGGCCATAGAAGAAGCATTGCACGAATACATCACTCAATCTAATGTGCAAACTCACTCTTGATGAACAGTTGATACATAAGATCATAAAAAAAGGGAGAAAATATATAAATGAATGGTTTGAGAGGATTGTAAAAGACTATATTGAATACTAAGTGGTTGAAGACATAATCAGTCCAGACTATCAAGAATAAATTTTATATTGAGTTACAGGACGGGTTCCTCTGTACCAACCCCTCTCAGTTACATACATTACTCCTAGACAAGGGAGCTGATGAAATTGTTGAGTATTGACCTCCATTGAAATATTATCCTTCAAACTCCAATTGGTGAAAAATACAAGAAGCATGGGAAGAAGTTTTGGAAGCTAACTGCGAAGATACCAAAGAAACTTGTGATTACTTCTTAAATAAATGAAATTCGTTAAAATGATAAATGTCATCGACCACGAGTAAGTAGGTTTGAAATCGAGGGGATGGATGATATATGAGATAATATAAGTAAAATTTGAAGTTAAAATAAAATTCAAAGAAAAATTCAGACCACACCCAAGTCGAAAATGACGGGAGTCAAGAAAAATATAACTCAATTGAAAGCGAGAAATCTGCACGAAAAACACATATTCAGAAACCCTTAGCTGAAATCAAAAATATAGATTGCAATAAAAGGAAAAAGAAGAAAGAAGAGTTGCGGAAGGAAAAGTACCCCAAAAAATGTCATAGAAAACCTACCCAGGCACGACGGTTTGTTGGAGCATCCCTTGAGAGCACCCCGATGGCTCCTGGGAGGAGTGAAATCTTGTGATTGAGTATGGAAGTCGATGGAGCGTAGAAAGCCAATGATGAATTTGATATGGAAATCGATGATTCGAGAACTGCAATAAAACTTTTTCCTATAATAAGTCATATTTCATGCATTACATACTGATCTAGGAGGATCCTTAGGTGTAGAATGTGCTCAAAAATAAAAGTTATCAGAATTGGATGAAACCAATTCCATTCAATCTGGCTCGTCATGCTAATTCCAACCATATATTTACTTTCTCAAACAGATAGTGTATGTAAGAGTTATCACACTCTTATTGATTTCCCAAACAGGGAAAAAGTCAACATTCAATAGATAAAAAGTCAATGATGACGTCAACATGATGTCATGATGACATCATCATGATGACATGGAATTGTGAAAGGTGGAAAATCAGCAACATGCTGACTGGTCAGGTGGCAGACATGGTCCAATTGGGTTTTGACAAGTGGCACATTCGAGGGAAAGTTAAATGATGCCACATGGCCCAAACAAGGGCTTCCACGTGGCATCCCATCATCCGTTGGCAATGGAAAAAGGAATGTTGGAATCCATTGGAGTCGACCTCATGACCTTTATAATGGGGAGCTATTTGGGGTAGGTCGAGTACCAACCCGCCTACAATGTGACTTGTTAAGCTAAGTCTGCATTATAATATTTAAAGTGTGAGTATGTTGTGAGCGAACGCGTAAAGGGATGGGGCCTAGCCCTAGCCCGCGATTATGTGTGATAACTCATACAACCACACCCCGATGCTCTACCATGGGATATGGGCTTAACAACCGGCGTCAACCTATACCATATGACTTGGGGGTTAAGACCAGAGGCTAGGTGCACCGTTTGAGAAACGATTCTAATACATATTGACATGTGACCAATGCTAGCAGAGGTAAGGGCCAGCACGCAACTCCTAGGCGGCTTGAGCTTGGGCATATTAAGCCATATGACCCTATATAACGTGGGTATTCCTAGGTTAGAGGGGATGGTTTTGATTTTTGCAACAAAATGGATCTTTTTTCTATAGTTTTGGCCTAGATTGGGCATTTTTGGAGATTTATTGGCCATTTGGAGGGGGATTTGATCCCAAAAAGAGGCCAGATCTTTTTGGGAAGTTGGGCTTCTCTGAATGAGCCTAAAAAATATATAAACAAGGCTTATTGAGATTTAAAGGGTACTTTGTATGCATGGAATGTAAATAAGAGTTTGAGTTAATGGCCCATTTCTCATGTTTTGAGGGGCATTTAGTCATGTTTTGAGAGGAGATTGTTGAGGCATGTGTGCATATGCATAAGGAGTTCTTGTACAACAAATCAGAAGCCTTTTTGTAACAACAAGATCCATTGTAAAGAGAAATTTAGCAATGAGCATTTAAAGATCAATAAAGGGGTCCTCCACTTGGAAGCGGGCCCAGAGACATAGCCACACATTGGTGAACTCCATTAACAAATTCTTGTTGTCTATTTCTCTTTCTTATTGTTGTTATATTATCTTATTTGAAGCATGGTATATGATGACTGAACTCTTTAATCATTCATGAGTATCTTTTTAATGTCAATTTGTTATTAAATCCTTCCATTTTTCGATCAAGTATTTTGGTATCAGAGATTTTGGTTGTTTTGGAAGGTTTAACAAGTGTAGGATTGGATGCTCACAAGATCCAAATCTCGGAGAGGAGAAGGATCATTGGATGAATTCATTTTTGAGATAGAACGAGTTTTGGGGAAGAAAATAATGGCTTCAGAAGGAGAAACTTATCTAGGAACTAAGAAGTTCAAAGAAGCATTTTTATCCATGTCAGAAATGGTCAAAGTGTTATATGATGATTTCTTGGAGAGAAAGAAACTCGTTCTAGGAGAAATTTTCATGAAGGGAAAAAGTGAACAGAAAGGAGAATCTTCAAAGCCTCCTCCTTCACCACCCTCACCACCATATTCTCCTTCTTCTTCAAGTTCTACTTCAAATGATAGTTCTCATTCTACAACATCTACCATACAAAAAAAAACACATAAGCATAAGTCTAACATTCCTTTGTTAAATCTTGATGTTAAGTTTGAGTTTCCTTTGTATGATGGAGAAATAAATGCGGAAAAGTTATATAATTGGATAAGAAAAATTGAAGTATATTTCATAATACAAAAAATCATAGATGAGGAGACTATGATCCACCTTGCTAGTCTCAAGATCGGAGGAACTGCCCTTGTGTGGTGGGAAAGAAGGACAAAAAAGGATCTTAAAAAGTTCAGTAAGACTCTCTCTTCATGGCTTGATTTTACATCTTATTTATGAAAGACATTTTATCTTATATCTTACATGCAACAATATATTATGTCATGGAAGAACTTTAGATAGTTAAAAGGACAATTGTTTCAAAGTTATACACAAGAGTTTCAAAAAAGAGCTTTATTGTAGGGAATACAATTGGATAATCAAGAGACATTGCTTAAGTATATAGGTGGTTTGCATAGTTATTTACGGTATACCATTCTTATGTTTAATCCAACCAGTTTAGATGAGGTGTGTGTGAAAGCGACTCATCTTGAATCTAGAGGCAAGAATGTAAATGTTGATTTTGTAAGACCATTTAAACCTGCTGAAGGAAAATTCAAAGGCAAGGGTAAAGAGAAGTTCAAAGGGAAGAAAACTAATACAATGAAGAAGGAAAATCCTACATGTACTCATTGTAAGAAATAAGGCCATAGTGAGGATCGTTGTTGGATCCTTCACCCATAATTGAAACTGGAAAAGTTTGGAAACAAAGGGAAGCCAAACATGATTGCAACAACTCAAACATATTTGGGGTTTGATTCAGGAGATGAGACCAGGGTCACAGTCATGGGAATCAAATGTAAAAATTCTATATCTAGTACAAGTTCTTCAGTTTAGTCTTTAAAATTTGATAATGAAGTTGATGAGGTCAAATGAACATAACTTTTTCACATAAGAGTAATTTCCAAACATACAAAAATTGATACTCTATTTGATAGTGGGTCACAAGTAAATTTGATATCAGAGACAATTGTTAAAAAGTTGGGATTAATCACTAAACCTCATAAGAAACCATATCCTTTAGGATGGATTCATAATGATAATCAGTGGCAAGTGAATAGACAATGTGTCCTAAAGTTTGCAATCAATTCAAAATTTATAGATGAGGTTGAGTTAGATGTGGTTCCACTAGATACATGTGGTATTGTACTTGGGAGTCCATATATGTATGATAGAAAATAAATATTCTATTGTGAATACAATAAGTATCAATGAACTAAAGATGGAAAAGAGTATGTTGTAAGGGATCATCAGAAGAAATTGAATCTATCACTAATCAACTCAGGGCAAATGAAGAGAACTGTAAATGTTAGTAAGAGATATTTACTAATAGTTGTAAAAGCTAAAGACATTGTCGGAATTGATAATTTCAAAGATTTTGATACAAATTTGAAAGATGACTTAGTTAAAATTGTTTATGAATATGATGAGATATTTCAAGTCCCGAAAGGATTAACTCCAAAGAGACAAGTTGAACATGAGATACAGTTGCAGCAGGATGTTCCTCTTCCTAACATTGGAATGTACAGGTTACCAGTTTCGAAAAATTAAGAGATAAAGAAATAGGTACAAGAGTTGGTTGAACAATGGGTCATAAAACCAAGTTCTTATCCATGTGGTTCACCTGTCATCTTGGTGCCAAATAAATATGGCACATGGCCCATTTTGTGGACTTCCACGCTTTGAACAAGATCACGGTAAAAAATCATTACACTTTGCCTCACATTGATGATTTATTAGATCAATTGAAACATGTGTTTTATTTTAATAAGTTAGACTTAAGAAGTGGGTACCATCAAATCCGAGTTGTTGAACAGGATATATGGAAAACTGATTTTAAAACAAAACATGGATTATTTGAATGGTTAGTGATGCCATTTGGGCTTACTAATGCACCTACTACTTTTATGAGGGTAATGAACAATGTTTTTAGGCCATTCATTGATGATCTTGTAATAGTCTACTTAGATGATATTCTTATTTTCAGTAGGACCAGGGAAGAACATGTCCAACATGTTAAGAAGATACTTTCAGTGCTGCAGAGAGAGAAAATTTTTGTAAAGTTGTCAAAATGTGAATTTGGAAAAACATCTCTTGTATATTTCAGTTACATTGTAAGGGGCAGAGAGCTTAAGATTGATCCCTCTAAAATTGAGGTCATTGTAAATTGTCCAAAGCCTACAAATGTAAATGAAGTAATAAAATTCATGGGGGAAACATAGTATTGGAGTAAGTTTAATGAAAACTTCTCTCTAGGAGCAGCACCTTTACATGCATTGGCAAGTGTGAAAAGGGGATTCCAGTGGGGAGGAAGCCAACAAAAGGTTCTCGATACTTTGAAAGTAAAGATTAGTCTAGCTCTTGTTCTGGCATTTCCAGATCTCCAACAATCTTTTGAAATTGAAACTGATGCAAGTGTCTATGCCATGGGGGTAATGCTGATGCAACACATAAATCCCATATGATATCATTCTGAGACCTTTACTACAATACTAATTAACTATCCAACCTATGATAAATAATTGTATGATTTAGTACAAAGTGTTAAAAAGTGGAAACATTACTTAATGGGAAAAGAAACAATAATACATACTGATCATCAACCATTACAGTATCTACAGTCACAAACTAAGATACAACAATCAAGGCATTTTAGATGGATGGGGATTTTGCAGCAATTTAATTTGGTCATCAGATATAAAAAGGGCATTCATAATAAAGTTGTTGATATGTTATCAAGACCTCCTAGTACAATTGCTACAATCCTTAAGCATAATTCAATTACTCATGAAAGTTACATTGAACAATATGTTGAGGACAAATATTTTAAGGAAGTCTATGCAACTTTAAGTCATGGTAAAAGAGAAGAAGAATTGAATTATCATATTAAAGACAAACTTGTGTATCATTTGGGAAAGTTATGTATTCCAGAAAGGGAAAGAGTCCATGTAATAAGGGAGACACATACATCTCTTATAGGAGGACATTTTGGTGTAGAAAAAATAGTTGCTTGGTTAACAAGATTTTTTTATTTTCCTCAAATGCATGAAAATGTGTCTAAGTATGTAAAAGGATGTACTATGCGTGCAGTAAGAAAACCAAGTAACAAAAATCTAGGATTCTACACTCCACTTCCTATTCCTTCTAGACCATGGGAAAGTTTATCTATGGATTTTGTGGGGGAATTGCCTATGTCTAGAAAAGGTCATGATTACTTATATGTAGTTGTGGATAGGTTCAACAAGATGTGTGTTCTAATTCCTTGTAAAAATCAAATCACAGTTGAATAAATAGCTCAAATGTTCTTTCAAAATGTATGGTGTAATGTCCCCCACCTCTTGATAGAGAGGTGATGAGGAGACTTAGTGGCCCGGGCACCCCCACTATGTCATAGTCTCACACTGAGGGGGAAGGTCAACTAGACTAAAGTTATATTTTTAAGTTGACTCGAGAAAGAAAAAGGATAAAAGGAGTAAAAGATAACTCAACAGAAGAATAGAAGTTAACCATGGGAGTTAACCTAACTCAACAGGGAATTAGAAGGGAAAGTATAAGTAAGAGGCTGGGGCGCACCTATTATTCATTCAGGATTTGTTGTATTTCTTGTTATTTCTCTTGAGCATTCAGTTTGGGGATTTTGTTGTACAAACCCTTGTGAGCAACTCAGTGGTGAAATATCCACTCACCTTGTTCCACAGCTTGGTATCGAGGATGAAAGACTCCTCCACACCATTCTATTCTCAGCACATCTCCATCTAGCGCTTTAGAAGTTGGTATGGCCAAACTGTTCTTGTGATTCCAGCAAGGGCACACCATCATCTAGAGGGAGGTTCGATCCAGCGTATCCAGAGGGCCTGTGGCTATTCCGACACTTGGGTTTTGTTGGTAGGGGCACAACCATCAGTTTGAAGGTTTTTCTAGAGGGTTATCATCATCGGATTTTTGTTTACAGATTGGGATGTCTTGGAGGCAAAGGGGGCATCCTATGATTCAGTAAATCTCATATCTAGAGAGCTTCACCTGGAATCTGAGTTTGAAACTTCTCCTATGGGGTTTTCATAGACCAATATACATTCCTGGGGAGTTTCTGGGCATTTGAAGGCCTTTCTCATCAGATTCGGATTATCTAGGATTCTAGGCATCCAGGAGGGTGCAACTTCAATAGAAAATTCATATTTTGGAGGAGTTTTCCTTGGACGTTCAACTTGAGACTTCAGGAGGGTGATCCTATCATCTTGATCTATCATCTAGCTGATTTTGGACTCATTTGGAGTCTTCTTTCAGTTGGGACGATTTATTGAGTGTTTCATCCTTCTATTGGAGTGTGGCATTCTTCAACTCAAGGGATTGGCATTCAGATCTGTGTGTATTGATCTTCATTTCTTATTCAGCCTTTGGGAGGCTTGTCTGTATCAACGATAGCTTTTTGTAGCATCTCATACTTGTTTTTCATTGGAGCAATCTGAGGATTATTCCAGATCTACTCATTCTATTGTATCTAATTCATGCTTCTATAATAAATGTTAGATTTATGCTTGTGTTTCTATATCTTGAATGTATTGTGATCTTCATGTGTTGGATGAATCTTGTATGAATGCAATTAATAACTGGATAACTCAATAAACACCTACACATCAAGAAATCAGTACTAGCTAGTGATTCCAAGAGAAAAAATTGTCTTTGGATCATTACAGTGGTATCAGAGCTTCGGTCCTCCAAACCTGTGGAGGGATCAGTGCATGCAAAGGTACAGTGGAATCTTTATGGGTAGGAGGAAGAAAACCATCAGTGAAACAGAGGCCGAAATAAAAGGGTCAGGGGATGACCGTGAGCCTCAAGGATTGGCCTTCTTAGTAGCCAAATTTGGTAAGGTCTAGCAGACCATGAAACACAAAAAAAGCACGTTGGTCCAACACTTGGATGAGTACCAGGAAACCAGTAGAAGGCGACCGACCGAAATTTCTGAAACCTTGAATAAGGTTGACGAGAACCTGTAGAATATGAAACAGAACCAATCCTGGATAACTGAACCTCTGATGTAAGTGACCCATCAAGGGAAGGACCCTGATACTATGGGAATAAGGAGACTGGTGGTTCCGGTGGAATCCATGAAGAGATCAAATATAACCTGGAGAAAGCACCTATATCTGAAGGAGGTTTGGGAGGAGGCATGTCCCATGGTCAGATGGGTAGCAGGGGCAATCCTAGGCCATACATGCCAACGTTCATAGATGAACAAATAGGTCGACATTCGACTAGCAGAGCTAACCCTAGACCGTACATGCCCACATTCACAGATGAGAAAGGGCAACATGAACAGGTTGAAGACTTTGTGGAACAATTGGGAAGGAGTACCAAGGAATACTATAGCTTGGATATGAGGGTTCAAAAACAGATGTCCCTAGATCAGTATTGCCAACTAAGGTTCAGAAATCAACCTAGGACGAACCACAGGGGCAATTTTCAGTTTGAACGAAGAGCAAGAAAGATAGAGATTCCATACTTTGATGGTACAGCCAAAATGACAGCACAATCTTGGGTGCAAAAGCTGGATACCTACCTACAGCTTAACCCCATGAGAGATATGGAGGCCATAAATTTTGCCACTATGTACTTGGATGGAAAGGCTCACGACTGGTGGTATCATGGACTCACCACACTCGGCCACAATCAGATTGTGTCCTATACAGAATTCACTCAGAGGCTCATTGATAGATTTGATCAAGGAGATACTGAGTTACATTTTTGGGAGCTCACCCAACTCAAGAAAACAAGTACGGATGAGGCATATATTGATGAATTTCAGAGGTTGGAAGTGATGGTGCAAGATATGTCCCCAACCAGGCTCATGATGCTTTTCACAGAAGGGTTGATGGAACCCTTGAAGGGTTGGGTAAAGGCCTTCAAGCCTACCAACCTACAGGAGGCCATTTGGAAGATGAGGGATTTGGGTCCAACTGCTAAACCTAAATTCATACCCATACCACATCTTAACAATGGTGGAAGAGATCAAAGGCCTTCAATAAACTATGGAGGACGTGACCCTAAGGGTTTTGACAGGGGTCGTTGAAAAATAGATGAAAACACTAGGAGAGAACTGAGGAGGAAGCAACTCTGCTTCACATGCAAGGAACCATGGAACCCATCACACAAGTGCATGGGACGTGGTCAGGTGCACTACATTGAGGTCACTTCAGACAACAAAGAGGAATATGAGATTGGCCAGATACAGAACTTGGAGGCAGAAATCACTGAGGCAGCAGAGGAGGAACGGATCACAAGACAGGATAGTATGGCCACCTTGGCATCTATCAGTTGAGTGCCCAAGTATAACACCTTCCGAATGAGGGGGGTCTTGTAGGGTCAAAGAGTTTCAGTCTTGATTGATGGAGGAGCTTCCCACAAATTCATTGATGTAGCATTACTGAAGAGGAGGCACATACCCACAGTAGAATTTGAAGGATTCAAAGTGGAGGTTGCAGGAGGAAGCACTATGTCCTGTGATAGATATATTCTGGGCATGAAGCTTACCTTGGGTAGGAACGAGATGATACAGGAGGTCTATGTCATGGACCTTCTAGATACCAACATCATTCTAGGAGTTCAGTGGCTCAACACATTGGGGCCTATCATCACCAACTACAAAACTATGGAAATGTCATTCACAGAGGAGGGTGTACGAAAGGTAGTTCTTCGGGGCATGATAGGGAATGCTGCAAAGGTAGTCACGACCAAGAGGATGGAGGCCATCTTTCGGAGGGATGAGATAGTATATGTAGCTGAATGCAATATTGTGACACGTATGGATGAACAGGGAAAGGTTCACTACACTCCAGAGATCAAGGAAATCCTCGATAGGCAGCACAAGGTGTTTGGGCCTATTCCTCCAGGGGTTCCACCAGATACAGGATTTGAGCACATTATTGAGCTATAGGAAGGGGCCAAACCAGTTATCACCACACCATACAGACATCCCAAGAAGTACAAAGACGATATAGAGAAGGTCATCAAGGAAATTCTGGACATGGGGCACATTAGGCCCAGTAGTAGCCCTTTTTCTTCCTTAGTAGTGTTGGTGAAGAATAAAGATGGCACTATGAGGATGTGCATTCACTTCAGGGCCTTGAATAAAAATACCATCAAAAACAGGTATCCGATACCAAGGATTGATGAACTGTTGGACGAATTGCATGGGGCCATCTACTTTACTAAGATTGATCTTCGTTCTGGTAATCATCAGATCAAGATGAGGGATGAAGACATCTCAAAAACAACTTTTAGATGTCATTACGACCATTATGAGTTTTTGGTGATGACCTTTGGCTTAACCAATGCCCCAGCTACATTCCAATCATGTATGAACCATGTGTTCAACAAGCAGCTAAGGAAGTACCTGTTGGTATTTTTTGATGACTTTCTTATCAATAGAAAGACATGGGAGGAGCATCTCAGGCATGTGGATAAGATCTTGTCAATCATGGAGGAATAGTCACTGTATGCTAAGGAGTCCAAATGTGAGTTTGGAATGACAGAGGTCCTCTATTTAGGACACATCATTGGATAAAAGGGGGTATAGGTACATCATGAGAGAATACAAGCCATCATGGAATGACCTACTCCTAAGACACTCACAGAATTGAGAGGATTTATGGGTATGTGCACATATTACAGGAAGTTTGTCAAAGGGTTTTCTCATCTGTGTGCACCTTTGACCGATTTGAATAAGAAAGGAGCCTTCAAGTGGGACGAGGAGGCTCAAATAATGATGGATAAGATGAAGGAAGTGATGAGTACATGCCCAGTCTTAGCCCTTCCAGATTTCATCCTTCCTTTTACCTTAGAGTGTGACACCTCTGGGGAAGGAATAGGGGTCATACTTATGCATAAGAGGCACCCTCTTTCCTATGAGAGTCGGAAAATCAGGGGTCCCGAGATACTCTACAACATTTATGACAAAGAAATTCTAGCTATCATGCATGCACTAGCCAAATTCCGGCAATACTTGGTTGGTGCCCGATTTGTGGTCAAGTCAGATCATAACTATCTCAGATATCTATTGGAGAAGAAGGATTTGAATGAGAGGCAGCAGAAATGGGTAAGAATAATACAGGCCTACGACTTTGACATTTAATTTGTCAAAGGGAAGAATAATGTGGTGGCTGATGCCTTATCCAGGAGGCCATCCATCGTTTCCATGACCGGGGTATCATTTGACTGGAAAGATCATCCGGTGATGGAATATGCAAAGGATCAGTTCGCATGCCAGCTATTGGATGGACAGGTACAAGATGATGACTTCAAGGTTATGAATGACCTCATCTACTATAAGGACCAAATATTTTTGGTTCTTGAATCATCCTTCATGGCTAAGATATTGCAAGCGTACCATAACTCACCAATGGTAGGACGTCAGGGGATCAATAAGATGTACAGGCAAGTGAGAGAACGATTCTCATGGAAGGGCCTCAAGGGGGACATGATTAAGCACGTCAAGGAATGTGCTGCCTATCAGGAGAACAAAGATGAGCACTCGCATCCAGTAGGACTACTACAACCCTTACCCATTCCAGAGCATAAATGGGAGAGCATATCCATGGATTTCATCACCGGGTTGTCAAAGACACAGGGGAAGGACTGCATTTTTGTAGTTGTGGAAAGGTTTACCAAATTTGCTCATTTCTTCGCCATAACTATTGACTTTAGTGTTTCACAGGTGGCTGAACTGTTCTTTAGGGATATCTTCAGGTTGCACGGCCTCCCCAATACCATTGTTAGTGACAGGGACAACAAGTTCATGAGTACATTCTGGCAAGAATTATTCAGGTTGGTTGGTACGACTTTGACCCCTAGCACCAGCTATCACCCTCAAATGGATGGACAGATAGAGATAGTCAACAAGTGGGTGGAAGGATACCTAAAAAATTATGTGGCAGGGCAATAGAAAGCATGGGCCAGATGGTTTCATTTAGGAGAGTATTGCTACAACACTACCCAACACATGTCCATAGACATTCACCATTTAGGGCCTTGTATGGTTACAACCCTTTATATTTTGGGGAGATTGCTTTTAGTGAAAGCGGAGAACCTATGGTATAAGATTGAATATAGAAGAGCTAGGACATTCTCAGGGAACTAAAGGATCATCTACAGAAAGCACAGAACCAACAAAAAGTCCAAGCAGACAAACACAGGGTTGATCGTACTTTCAAAGTTGGTGACCTGGTATACCATCCAACCATATAGGTAGTTGTCCATCAAAAGGAGCGGAGCAAACAAACTACAACCACATTTCTTTGGGCCCTGCAGAGTAAAAAGGAAGATAGGGGTTGTAGCTTATGAGATGGAACTCCCACTAGGCAGCAGAATACACAATGTTTTCCATGTCTCCTACCTTAAGAAAGCCCTCAGCCAACACATCAGACCCATTGAGGTATTACCCCCCATGGATGAGGAGGGACAACTTGTTTTGATTATGGAGGAGGTATTAGAAGTTCGAGAGAAGAGGCTCAGAAACTGAAGCATCAAGGAGTACCTGATCAGATGGAAGGATTTACCCATGGAGGATGCCACCTGGGAAAAGGAGCATGTGGTAAGAGAAGCAGGTTTGGAATTGCTTGAGGACAAGCAATTTCAAGCAGGGGAGATTGTAATGTCCCCCACCTCTTGATAAAGAGGTGATGAGGAGACTCAGTGGCCTGGGCACCCCCACTAGGTCATAGTATCACACTGAGGGGGAAGGTCAACTAGACTAAAGTTATATTTTAAAGATGACTTGAGAAAGAAAAAGGATAAAAGGAGTAAAATATAACTCAATAGAAGAATAGAAGTTATCCCTGGGAGTTAACCTAACTCAACAGGGAATTAGAAGAGAAAGTATAAGCAAGAGGTTGGGGCGCACCTATTATTCATTCAGGATTTGGTGTATTGCTTGTTATTTCTCTTGAGCATTCAGTTTGGGGGTTTTGTTGTACAAAACCTTATGAGAAACTCAGTGGTGAAATATCCAGTCACCTTGTTCTACAGCTTGGTCTCGGGGATGAAATACTCCTCCACACCATTGTATTCTCAGCACATCTCCATCTAGCACTTCAAAAGTATGCAGGGCCGTACTGTTCTTGTGATTCCAGCAAGGGCACACCATCATCTAGAGGGAGGTTCAATCCAGCTTATCCAGAGGGCCTGTGGCCATTTCAAAACTTGGGTTTTGTTGGCAGGGGAACAACCATCAATTTGAATGTTTTTCTGGAGGGTTATCATCATCCGATATTTGTTTACAGATTGGGACGTCTTGGAGGCAAAGGGGGTGTCCTATGATTCAGTAAATCTCAGATCTAGAGAGCTTCACCTGGAATTTGAGACTGAAACTTCTCCTACAGGGTTTTCATAGCCCGATCTACATTCCTGGGGAGTTTTCGGGCATTTGAAGGCCTTTCCCATTAGATTTGGATTACCTAGGGTTCCATGCATCTAGGAGGGCACATCTTCAGTAGAAGATTCAGAGTTTGGAGGAGTTTTCCTTGGATGTTCATCTTGAGACTTCAGGATGGTGATTCTATCATCCTGATCTATCATCTGGCTGAGTTTGGACTCGTTTGGAGTCTTCTTTCAGTTGGGTCGATTTATTGAGGGTTTCAGCCTTCTATTGGAGCATGGTATTCTTGAACTGGAGGGATTGGCATTCAAATCTACGTGTATTGATCTTCATTTCTTATTCAGCCTTTGGGAGGCTTGTCTGTATTAGCGGGAGCATTTTGTAGCAGCTCATACTTGTTTTGCATTGGATCCATCTGAGGATTATTCCAAATATTCTCATTCTATTGTATCTGATTCATGCTTCTATAATAAAGGTCAGATTTATGCTTGTGTTTCTATATCTTGAATGTATTGTGATCTTCATGTTTTGGATGAATCTTGTATGAATGCAATTAATAACTGGATAACTCAATAAACACCTGCACATCAACACATCAGTGGTAGCTACTGATTCCAAGCAAAACATTTGTCTTGGAATCATTACATATGGGTTCATTTTGGGTTACTTACTTCTATTGTATCTTATCGAGACTCCAGATTCATGGGGAATTTTTGGTCAAGATTGTGGGAAATTATGGACACTAGGCTAAAGAAGATCCCAACATTTCATCCACAGATGGATGGGCAGACAGAGGTGGTGAATAAAACAATAGTGCATCTACTTTGGGCATATTGCAACAAAAATCCTAAGATTTGGGATGGACACTTGTGTTATGTGCAACATGTATATAATCGAGCCAAACATTCTTCTAGTCAGAGATATCCATTTGAAACATGTTTGGGGTACTTGCCAAAATATCCTTTGGATTTTGTCTTTGTGAAAGACATTACATCAGAAAGACACAGTGATGTGGACATGGCTACAAATTTCATTGAACAAATCCAGTTGATTCATCAGGCAGTATAGGAACAGTTGGAGAAAAGCCAAGCCAAGTACAAGTAAAGGAATGATATGCATCGAGTTGATCATCAGTTCAAAGAAGGAGATCAAGTCTCGTTATCCATCAAAAAGGAAAGGATGCAAGGAGAAGGTAAAAAGACAAAACCAATTCATTATGGTCCTTTCAAAATTTTAGACAAGATTGGTACTAATGCTTTCCAATTAGAATTGCCTCCATATATGAAAATTTATTCAGTTGTAAATGTGGAAAAATTGAGATTGTATGAGTCTCCTATTATCAAGGATCAAGGAGAGAATGTTCACATTCCTAACATAGAAGATTTTTCTCCTGAGTATATGAATGAGTTGCAGGAAGACACCATTTTGGACAAAAGAGTCTGTACTTCTCGCAGGGGCGATGTGGAGTATCTTCGAGTGGGATTGAAGGGAACAAATCCAAGTCAGTCCAATTGGATGGAGACTGGAAAAGTGAGTACATAGTATCCTCACTTATTTACCAACTGATATGAGACTTTTGGTGGTCCAAAATCTTCCAAGTGGGGAGGAATGATCCAAGAGGCTCCTCAAGTCAGGAAACTACTCAAAAATGAAAGTTGTCAGAATTGGATGAAACCAACTCCATTGCATCTGGAACATCACATTGATTCCGGCCATAAATTTACTTCCTCAAATAGACATCGTATGTGAGATTTATCACACTTTGATCGATATCCCGAACAAGCAAAAAGTCAACAGTCAACATGAAAAACGTCAATGATGACGTGGAATTGTGAAACATGGTAGAGAAGAAAGATGTTGACTAGGAAGGAGGAAGATGTGGTCCAATCAAGTTTTGACAAGTGGCACATTCGAGGGAAAGTTAAAACGGTGCCACGTGGCCCAGACATGGGCTGCCATGTGGCACCCCATCATTCGTTGACAATGGAAAAAGGAATGTTGGACTTCATTGGATTTGACCTCAGGACCTATAGAATTGGGAGAGCTTTGGGGTAGTCTAAGTACCAACCTGCCTACAATGTGACTTGTTAAGCTAATTCTGCATTATAATATTTAATGTGTGAGCATGTTGTGAGCAGAGGCGGAAAGTGTTAGGGCCTAGCCCCAGCCTGCAGTTATGTGTGCTACCTCATACAACCACACCCCGGTGCTCCACTATAAGGATTAGCTACGAGCATGGTGGCCACAAAATACGACCTTAAGCACCGGCGGGAACCTATACCATATGACTCAGGGGTAAAGACCAGAGGCCAGGTGCATCGTTCGAGACTCGGTTCTATTACATATTGACATGTGACTGGTGCTAGCGGACGTAAGGGACAATGCGCAACCCATAAGGGGCTGGTGCTTGGCCATATTAAGCCATATCACCCTGTATAAGGTGTGCACGCCCAGGAAAAAGGGGCTAGTTTTGATATTTTCAACAAAGTGGATCTTTTTTCTATAGTTTTGCCTAGATTGGGCATTTTTGGAGATTTCTTGGCCATTTGGAGGGGGATTTGATCCCAAAAAGTGGCCATATATTTGTGGGAATTTGGGCTTCTCCAACTGATCTTAAACACTATATAAATCGGGCTTATTGAGCTTGAGAGGGTACTTTGTATTCAGGGAATGTAAAGAAGAGTATGAGTTAATGGCCCATTTCTCGTGTTTTGACGGGCATTTAGTCATGTTTTGAGAGGCGATTGTTGAGGCATGTGTGTATCTGCACAAGGAGTTCTTGTACAACAGATTATAATCTTGTTTGTAATAGCAAGAGCCATTGTAAAGATAACTTGAACATTGAAAGATCAATAAAGAGGTCCTCCACATGGAAGAAGACCCGAAGACGTAGCCACACATTGGTGAACTCTGTTAACAAGTTCTTGTTGTCTATTTCTCTTTCTTATTGTTGTTATCTTCTCTTATTTTCAGCATGGTCTATGATGTCTGGACTCTTTAATCATTCATGAGCATCTTGTTAATGTCAATTTATTATTAATTCCTTCCATTTTTGGATCATATACTTTCTCCAACAATGACTTCATATAGATACACAATAACCATGGGTGTGGTGTCAAACTCATAATAATGGCCAAATAAGAAATGCAATGCTAATTATTGACCAGAAGATATAATAATTCTTGTAAGAGATCTCACGGATGTCTCATTCCTTTCGAAATTGCTTCTAGAAGATTCAAATTTGACACATAGTGAAAGAGAAATGACATGACCCTGTAGAGGATAGTTCTTCGAGTATATAGATAAAGCTTGCCAGATAGATGACTCAATCCTAAAGAAAGAATGAGTAAAGTTAGAAATTGAATATATCCCAACTAAATAACAACCATAGATTACATTGATTGAGTCAAATAACTCGACCTTGACTCAAGAAAATATTACTCCATCAACTTCCAAGTCTGCTTCAACTAAAGATCTCACAATAATTCCATTTTCTAAAAAGAAACCAACAATAGGACTTAACCACATCCCTATTTATGAATTCAATGAAGATCCTAAATGAGATTGGTTCATTTGTGAGAAATTATGGGATGTTGTAGATATAATCGATGAAGAAAAACAAATGGCTTAGTTTGGAGCCGCGCTTCGAGCTAGGGCTCTTACCTAGTTTATGAATTTCACTGAAAATAAAACATGTTTAGGGCTCTTACCTGGTTTATGAATTTCACTGAAAATAAAACACGTATGAAAAATAAAATAAAACATAATTTCTTGTCATTTTTAAGACATGAGATATAAGCCATTTAGTAGCACAAAAACATAAGGAATCAACCAAAATCCCTGTGAAACTGTGCACGGATACGAAGAAAGATTCAAATATTTACTGAGTCAAATACCATATGCAATCGAAAAAAATCTACTAGTACAATGGTACCTAGTGGGACTATTACAAAATATCAGAGCTTCATTATGGATGTATGACCTTTCGACATGTGAATAAATCCTTAAAACTGTTAGGATATTTAGAAACTTAGGAGTTAGATAAGATCTACTTGATCTAATGTCGTTAGGTAAAAGTGTGTTTGTTAGTGTGTTCTTTAGTATGCATTAAGATGCATTTGTAGTTAGGAAATTCAACCATCACGATATGTTCCTAACATAGAGTGATCCAACGGTTCATATTCTTCTCGATCTTAATAGCCATTGATCCATGATTGGTCCATAATGTCTATTTAAATAGCATGGAGACATCAAACTTGTTCTAAACCATCTTGGATGGCCAACATCAATAGTATTTAGGAAGAAACACGAGTATGTGTGTTACAATAGCAACAATGATTCACTAATAATCGTGGATGAGTCCAAGCACCATTCTCGAAATATTGTGAGCTTCAAAATTTCACAAATAGCAGACTCGCCAGAATTGTCAGAATGTAGAGATCTATTTCCAGGCGAGTCTGACATATCTAGTTGGGATTTTGATATCTCAAATTGCATAGGTATAATTCATAATATCAATGAGAAAGTGTTCAAAGTTTGGAATTGAAGGATTATGAATTGTTGTTTACCATACGAGATGAAGGCGACGATGATTATTTGGATTTGGGGTTTCTAGGTCCAGGAAATATGGAAATTTTGATACCTTATAAGAAAAAAATATAAGAAAAAATCTTTGGGACCAAAGGTAGAAATACCCAGAAGAATTTATTCCAAACGCGATGGACGACTAAGTAAGGAAACTTGGATCCCTATCAACCCTAGATGTGACATGTAATTCATTGTACTTTGTGGAACAACAGAGAGAATACTCGTCCAACAATCTCAAGTGCCAATGAAACTAATAGATATAGGTTATGATGTCCTAAAATAATAAAAATAATTGATATTCATGCAGCTTGCTGCCCTTACTATTTGGACAAAAGAAGGAAGTTTGTTTGTTACACCCGAAGGAAGAATCTTTATGTTTGTAATTTACATGTGATATTTTGGTGACATTTGAAGACCACCGGCTGTCAGCAAAATTTATTCAACCCAAGGAAGGTAAAATATGTTGTATCATTTACTTTCAATAATTAAAGAAAACATTTAAGCAGTGACCATTAAAAAAGTCATACAGTCATTAACATAGAGAAAAAACCCACGTCTAACACACATATTTTACATTGGAAAATCAACATGTAATGGGAATTTAAATAAGCTTAGGAGATAAATACAGAGAGGTAAGCTATAGCTATACACAAATGTGTATTTCTACTCACTGATTAAAAAAAACAAATGCACCTTTCCATGGCTCAGTGGCACCTTCACTCATTGTGGACAAGTTCCTTAACTCCTTTGTCCATTGATATTCAAATAGGTTGTCCTTTTCTAGTTCTCATTTCTTCTATTGTCTTCCTTATTTTTCCTTGCTTCTCCCTTGTTCGTGTCCTCACTACAACGTTCACTATTTTAATAGGATACCTTTGGAAGGCCAACCGTCATAATGGTTGGTTTCCACTTCCAATTTTTCCAAAAGAAAAGACAAAATAAAATAAAGAAGGACATGTTTGAAAATTTTCTAAGAGGTAAAGCAACTAGATGCTTATTATAATGTTTGGTGAGGATCCAATTCAGATCACACCTCCCCATTTGCAATATTTTGGTCCCCAAAACCTTCAAATGCCTTCAATATTCTTCTTCGATCATCAATCATACTCCGACAAATATCCAAGAAAGGGTTCCTCAACTATAGGATGGAACATAAGAGTAGAGTAGGGGTTTCCTTTGGCATAACATTATTTTCCATCTCATGGTTGGAGATAATGTTTTTTGTTGTAATATATTATTGGAAAACCGATACTCCTTGAGATGCAAGTACAAGTAGCTCCTCTTTACCCTTGACCTTCACTCTCCAAGAATTTTTTTTGGTTGTTAGGTTATGGGGATGGAGTTATAGGAAATGCTATATATATCTCGCTCACTGGATGGAAAACTCAGAGAAAAGTTTTTATTGAGCACATCAAGTAGTCTTTCACTCATTCACAATCCAAAGCATTTGTATCTTGATTACAAAATGAATGTCGAACATAATATTCAGTGGAGCTTGACTTTCTTTAGTGCTTATCAAAGGAAAGACACTCATGCAAAAATTAAATCTATGGTATGTTTTCTAACTGCAATGTCAACATAGAGCCCCTTCACTATAGGCTACAATCATTCACAATGAATTAATAAAGTGTTCATGCAACCAAACAGAGTTGCAATGTGTATCCACGCCCTTCAATAGTGATCTCGCTTCTACCAAACAAATAATGTAAATGCAAGAGAGAAATAAAGTGTATGTGATATGGTGATCATTGGGGTGTCTTTCTGCATTGCATCAATAGTAGCAAGGCTTGTCCAAGGGTGAAAATCCCAATATTTCACCTACTCTAATGGTCAGTCAAGGAATTCAAAAGAGGTGTTTCACTCATGAACTATGGCCTTTAGTGATGGACTTTCCCTGATGGAGAAGAAAATAAAAGCATGTATATGGAAAAATAAATAATGAATAACAACTATAGAAAAATAACTCGAAATTACTAATCAATTGAATCTATATACGATCTTGCAAATAAATGAAGAATATAAAAAAATATATGTAACTCATACGCTATGAAAATAAAAACCAACATGGACCGAATTGGCGGGACCTCCTGTTAGGATCCGTCCCTAATCCCTCATAGTTAGTCATTAGTTAGTTGTCACTGAGAACAACACTTGAAAGATACTCTCTATTACCTGGGTAATCAAGTATTACTCGAGCCTCCTTAGTTGGTGCGTTGCAATATTGGGCCGAGTAATATTGTTAACCCCGCAAGTATATCAGAGAGCTATAACACAGGGAAAAACCTTGTCTATAGGTACCCTGAAACATACCATAACAATGGAGAAAGACACAGAATAGAAAAATAACAACATTGAAAGAGCACATACAAGATCCATTTCCATGCAACCTAGCCTCCTGCATTCCGGTTGCAAAATTTCTACATATTTTTTCTTGTAAAGAATTTAGACATTTTGACACTACATAATTATTCAGATCGGAGTATAACTCTGCAAGAGTTAAACAAAAAGTATGTGGACTAACAACACCCTTATTTGATATATATCCCATTGGATTCCTCTTTTCTCTCTGATCGTGGTGATACCTATCATTTTTAAGCCTTTTTTGGACCCGACCCCCTTACACCCTTATTTGAGACCTATCCCACTGGCTTCCTCTTTTCTCCCTGGTCGCAGTGATATCTATCCTTTTTAAGACTTTTTGTGGAACCAATATCCTTCCCAACACCATTATTTGGCACCTAGCACTCTCCCTAAGCCTCCACAATGGGACCTACCAGTCACTCTCATATTGGGGATGAGAGGGACCCTAAGGTAACCCAACTATATGAAGATTTATTTGAGCTCAAACAAGATATGGGGGACCTTAAACAACTCAAGAAGTTATTTGAAGACATTGATGACATAAAGAAAAACATGCAAGCCATTTCCCAATACCTTGGATTACTTGACAAGGGTAAGCAAACCAAGTACCACTCCGAGGCTCCTCATTCTTCTCATTATGAGAATACTCATAATTCCCACTTCCCTTGGGGTCCTCCAAATTCCAGGAATAAGCTGCCAAAAGTGGAGATGCATAAATTTAATGGATTTTACCCAATTGGGTGGGTTTCCCAAATGGAACACTACTTCTCCCTCCATGATATTAAGGATGATGATACAAAACTCCATGTAGGAGTTATGTACTTAGATCAAGAATGTTGGAAATGGTGGCTATGACATAAGAAATGTTATCCCGAACATCCCAATTGGAACATGTTCACCAAAGATGTTTGTGCACATTTTGATAAGGAATATTATTATTTGGAGCGCCTCACCAAGATGAAACAAACAAGGTTAGATGCTTATTTCATCACATCATTTGAACAATTGGCTATCGGAACTGGGGGATTATCTGATGAATTTTATCTTCAATGTTTCATAAGTGGCTTAAAGGAGGAAATTTGTGCTCATGTTTGCATGCATCATCCTATTACTTCATTACAGGTGTGCATATTAGCATTGGAACCTGAGACCATTCTTCAGGCACAACCCCTTTGTTCTTCAGTCCCCAATCATCCTTGTCCAAGAGATACCACTGCTCCCACTCAAACCTTGAAGATTCAAAAGGTGTCTCCAATAGAAATGGCAGAATGTAGGAAACAAGGGATTTGTTATTACTATGATGAAAAATATGCACTAGGACATACATTTTGTGAATATAAGTTCTTCCAGATTGATGAGTTTGAAGATTAAATGTTAGATGAGGCCCTTGATCCAGAGGATATTGATCCCACCCTACCCCTCTTAGAAGCCATTGAACCTCCCGAGGTACTAAAAGAACATGCCATCTCTCTCCATGCCCTTGCTAGTATTTATTCTTCGCAGACATTAAATATCAAAGGATACATCAAACAATGTATGGTAGTAGTGTTGTTTGATAGCGACATCACCCATATTTTTATTCATTGTAGGGTCCTCAAGGATGTCAGTTGTTTTATTCGACCAATTTCAAATTTTAAAATTCTTATAGCTAATGGTGGTACAATGAAATGTGGGGGATTTTGTTGAGAATTTTAAACTCCAAATGGGAGATTATGCCCTGAAAACTCACATGTTGTCATCTCGATAACAAAATAAGCGGTTGACCAAAATTTTGGACTATGATTATGAGATCATCTATAAGAAAGGAAATGACAATGTCACAGAAGATGTGTTGTCCATACAATATGAAGATGGAAGTTCCCTCTTTTCTCTATCATTACAAATACCTCACTGGATTGATGAAGTTCAGCATGAATGGCTCACTCATCCCACTATCTCGCAAATAATTCAGCAACCTCAAGTTGATACTAGCCCTCTCACTCGCTATACTTGGCAAGCCAATGTACTCAAGGAACACAATTGCACATTTGAATAACATACCACCCAAAGACAGATAGCCAAACTAAAGTGGTCAATAAGTGTTTGGAAACTTACTTACGATATTTTGTTTAAGACAAACAACATCAGTGGATGCAATGGTTACCACAAGAAGAATGGTAGTACAACACTTCTTATCATACAACCACCAGAATGACACCATATGAAACAATGTATGGAAAACAACCCCCTATAGTCACTTCCTATCTTCTAAAAACATCAAAGGTACACGATATTGAAAAGTTGTTGCAAGGTAGGGCAGTTACCCTCGTGGCTCTAAAGGAAAACCTCCACATGGTCCAAAATAGTATGAAGCAACAAGCTGACCAACAATGATCTGAAAGGGTTTTCCAAGAGGGTGATCAGGTGTTTCTCAGACTCCAACCTTACAAGAAAACATCGTTCAAATCTCAAGCCCACCACAAGTTGGAACCCAAATTTTATGGCCCCTATCAAATTCACAAATGCATTGTTCTAGTTTCCTACAAACTTGCAATTCCAACGGCCTCCAAAATACATTTGGTGTTCCATGTTTCTTGTTTGAAGAAAGTGGTGGGTCGGAATTGTAGGGTTCAAACCATCTTACTTGAACTAGATGAAGAAGGCTCCATTTGGCTACATCGCAAATCTGTCCTCAACATGTGAGAGTGTCACATGAGGGGCCAAACTATCAAAGAAGTTTTGATC
>ML785804.1:460052-471018 GCA_009831015.1 Picea engelmannii
TTCAGTTTTCATTGCAGGGGCATTTGGGGAAGCTTTTAAAGTGAATGCGTGGGTGTAGTTTGTATATTATAGGTTATATTTCTTATTTACTCCTCGTCCAAAGAACTAAGTTTGCATTTCAATTGACCCTGTAACGAGAATTCCGTTAGTTTGTTGATATAAAAGCCCTGTAACGAGAATTCAGTGAGTTTGCATTTCAATTGGCCCTGTAACAGATGTCATATAACAGAAATATCTCATACTTTTCCTGAATTTCTTCTCCATGTGTGATTGAAGAATCGCTTCATTTCCACCATAAACCATAATGTAACCATAATGTTGAGACGATACCAACTGTTTACACTATTCAATCCATATGAATTTTTAAAATAAACATACTAGCGACTCGATAATCAATATAGTTAACATAAATCACAGTGAGTTGCTGAGATGGTGTACTTTCAAAGAATGAAGTCTTCATTTAACCTTCGAGACTTTATTATAGAATGTATGCGATTGTTCTTCTTTCCCTGGAATCAGTTGTAAAGAGTGATGAGCGTTTTTAATTTTATTGCATCAATTTTTATCATTAAGTTTTGATTATAAAACGTTTCAAATTTCTATTAAGATATAGAAAGCTTATATTAGAAAAAGCTAGAAATTTAGGTGAAATATATAAAATTTAACTAATTTAAAATGGTTATGCATTTTGTTATTTAAAAATAATTTGACATATAGCATTTTAATGCAAAAAGTAGTGAGTGCATAAACAATAGGCTAATTGGATAGAGTTAGTGGAAAGATCAAAACTCTTGAGGAGGAGGGTCGCCCTCCATCTTTCAACTCCATCCTTAAGTGCAAGCTCAATTAATCACGATGAGTTTCCATTGTTATTGTTTTGTTTTACTTTGGTTTTATATGATACTTTGGTTTACATATGGCCAAAGGACCAATAGGAAATTTGCCAAAATGTAGGAATTTTGGGTTTCGCGTTACATCCTAGTTTCTTTGTCTCTCTCAATGCTTTCTTACAATTCCACCAACTATGCAATAGCAGCAATGGTCATTGGAGTTCTAAGACTACGCATCTAAGACTAGGCTTAGGCATATTGCATGGGATAGTGCTCTATAGGTGGCACCTTAGGTTCATGAAACATGGCATACTATTACATTAATCTATTCTCTCCTATGGGTGGGATACTTAAATCTTCACCTTTGGAGTCTACACCCGGATATGCAACAATGTAGATGGGCACCTACCCTTCCTGTTGGGTAAACTTGTTTTTTTCTATGAGTTAGTGAAAGGATATTCATTTCTTATTTTCCAAGGATGTATCATCTCTAATCTGGTGCCATGATACATGTGAAAGTCAGTTGTTCAAGGGAGAGAATACCCAATAGCACAACCTTCTAGTTAATATTCTTTAGAATCAAGGAATCACATAACATGAATTCCTAATCCCACACCTATTAGGAATATTTACATAACCCTCCAAAAAAATCAAAGGTAGAGAAAGAAGTCATGACAGCAAGCGAAACCCTCCAAAAGTTCATGGAGGTGTGAAGAAGTGTGATGCAACAGGCCTCAGTGGCTCGGGACGAGCCACATGTGAGTGTTAGGGTCATGTTGGACATGCATTTCGAAGAACTAAGTCTTGAGGGTGATTTCAAAAGAAGCAAGGAAAACAATTTGACGTGCAAAATAAGATAAACTTGAAAAAGTAGGAAGAACAAAAATCAGGAAAGGAAAGACAACATGTATGCATAAAAGAAGGAAAAACACACACAAACCATGAGTTGTCATATGGTTTTGGGATAAGCGAGTAGGATTTTGAGCTACAACATGTCCCCAAGACATCCATTTGTTGGATGACTTCACAACGTCAAATGCATCCAAAGCATGTGGGTAGCTCTCAAATAGATACAACATGTCCCCAAGAGATCCACTACCCCACAATGCATATGTACCTCGTCACTCCCTCTGAAGAGGGACCACACCAAGCTTGTCCCCAAAGTGATCGAACTTCATCTTCGATAGTGGCTTGGTCAACACCTCCGCAACCTACTCCTCGATAGTCACATACTGGATCCTCACTTCTCCCCTCTACACCATATCCCCGATATAGTGATATTTGATCTCAATATGCTTTGACCTGTCATGGAACATTGAATTCTCTCACAACTTCATGCAACTCTGGTTGTCACACCAAATGTAGGTCACCTCTAGTTTGAGACCAAATAACCCATATAGCAACTTTTGAATCCACATTGATTCTCTACATGTTGCACATGCTCCCACGTATTCATCCCCATCAATATTGAGTGCTATACATGGTTGCTTCATGTTGCTCCAAAAAATCATATTGGAGCCTAGACTGAAGAAATATGTCGAAGTACTCTTCCGACCAGAAATACTGTTGGCCCAATCTGAATTTGAATATCCATGTAACCCAAACTCATGGTCTATCACATACCTAATACCATAATCCAATGTACCCTTAAGGTACCCCATCACATGTTTTGTTGTGACCAAATGAACCTACCTAGGCTGCTCCATATACTGACTCAAGGTGTTCACAAAAATATATATATCTGGTCTCGTGTTCATCAAGTACATCAAAGAACCCACCATCTGCTTGTATAAAGTAACATGCATAGTCTCTCAAGTTGTATCATGCAACAACTTCATATTTGATACAATAGGTGTAGCCATTTCCTTGCAATCCAACATCCTGAACCTCTTGAGGATTTCCACTGCATACTCCCCTTTATTCAAAAAGTTCTCATCCTATCTCTGCCATACCTCAAGACCCAAAAAGTAATGCATCATCCTATTGACAGGCATTTATGATACACCGTCAACTCAAAGGGAAGATCTGGTTTGGAGTTGTCTATTTAACCCAAGCCATTTGGTATAATCTACCCTGACGGGTTTTATGGCTCTGTTAGCCAACTAAGATCCTAAAACAACTAAAAGATGAGGACTAACTTAAGATGCAACTCTAAAAATCAACACTTTAATTACAAATGCTTAACTAACAATGTTTATGTACAATAGCTATATACAATTTACAAGGTTTAAGCAAAGCCTTGTGAAAATAATTGTTTTAAGGTAATGGAGCTAAACAAGATTATATATAAACAAAATTATTCTATTATTCTAAATACCAAATAAAAAATGAATGAGTAAGATTGTAAATGATATAACGAAAACAAACAAAGCAAATTAACGTTTAAATGATGCAATCATTATTCATTCGCAAATAAAGAAATTAAATAAAATATAAACTAACTAACCTGATGTTGATCAACGATACTAAGATATATTCGTCTCTATGTATTTGTATAAGCTCCTCTTAACCTATGTCAATTGTAAACCTATGACAAAAGCAAGCATAATACTTCATGAAGAAACTCAAATAAGTCTTTAATATTCCTAAATGATTTTATGATGACAAAAAGACAAACGATTATATATCATATGACTTTAGAATGTCCAAATAACTGAAAATCAAAGAAATTTCAATCCTCGGTAAATGGTGTTACCAACTATCTAGTATCAGATGCAAACTCAAAATACTTCAATAGATGAGCAACCACAGATATTTAAGGAACCAAAATATAATGAACCATATAAATGAAAACATAACATGAATAGTTATATCGAGAACAATCTAAAGCTACTTCAATACAAATAAAGTTTCATATTCATAAATTATATGAGAAACAATATTAACATTGCACAATCTAGAAAATGACAAAATCCAAAGAGTAAATTGTATCCCATATAGCTTCAGTATAATAAGTTCATCATAAGGTCCAAAAGGAATTTTTGGAATAATAGATTCTTAAAGATTGAAAAAATTAATACATAAATGATAGCAATTAACCATGTATTTATGAAACAGACTAAAACTATTTTAAATCAATGCATAATCAATTACTCAAGAATATGAAGATATTATAATGGAAACAAAACCATTTTAATCATAGAACAGAAGCCATTAAACAACCTAGAATTCCATATTCTTCTTTGAAAATACTTGTTCATTCTCCCAAAGATTCCAACCATGCGTTACTCCATTTCAAAAGAAAAAAGTTTACAAAATATATAATATACAAAAAATAAAGTATAAAAATACTCCTCTCAATTTCCTCGATCGTCTATGGCTTTGAACTTTTTCATATATTTATACAATGAATGAACAGTCTAGGCGTCACTAATAATTTCCGCCACCTGAATTTTTCCTCGTAGAGAGATACAAATATCTCTCAAATCGTACATTTGTTTGGTTAAATTCCCATAAGTAAGCTAAATGGGTCCATTATGCAAATGGGTTTTCAACCGTTTCTTCATATTCCTTACGGTTGGGCTGAAACAAGACCTGGAAAATCGTTTGTCTCTTCTTGAACACATTTCCAAATGTTATTTGTTGCTCATAAATTATTTGCATCAATCAAATATTATTTTTGGATCAATTATCTTCAACATATTTAGATAATAAAATCAAGCCATGATCAGATCCATACCAAATAATTGATAATAGAAACTTGTGAAACAAAAAGAAACCAAATTAATAACAGACAAATTGTGAATAAAACAAAATCTAGAACAATAAAATTAAAATGAATTTAAACTAACTATAAGTTCTAAACAAAGATTGTTTATAATTTCCTTTCAAATATGATCTTAAAATTCTAGAAGCTTCAAGTTGATGGAGAGGAGAAAAATATTAATTTAGGGTTTTCACAAAATCAAACAAATGATATATATATATATATATATATATATATATATATATATATAAATGAGATGGAACCTCACAAAAAAATTTAATTAATTAAACCTACCAAATGATTTTGTAAAAATGATTGCCAATGAGAAAAAGACGAAAACATAATCATAATTTAAACGAAAGTAAAAAATTGACAAAAATTAATGTTTTCGTTTAAATTAAGATTTCTATGTTCGTCTCTCCCTCAATCAAAATTGATCAAATGTGAACAAATGTCATAGAAATGATGTGTCACAATAAATGTTAATCCTGTAAAATCATTGTTATTAATCCAAGTCTTCAACCAAGCCATCTCATAGCAAATAAATTCAATAAGGAAGAGGTAATAACAATCTCCCAAATTATGAAGCTCTTCCATCAACCTAAAAACTCTGTAGAAAGAAAAACATAATGGCATTTGAATTTCATGAAACTCAAACCAAACAAAAGAAAAAAATATAAACTCAAACCAACCTCGAAATAAAGAAAACCAATACCAATCTAATCAAGTGAAAGGGAAAAAAGAGAAGAATCCAACTAAAATTTTGAGGGACCCTAGATTTTGATTAAAAATAAAGAAGGGGGTTGTTGGGGCCCAACACATCCCAAGATATTTCATCTCAAACTTAACATCCAATTTTCTCTTACACTCTGAGATGAGATTTTCCACATCTGTTAGAAATAGGTCATCCACATACAGCAACAGTATTACTGGACCATCATCCACAACCTTAAAGTAAAGGTTAGGATCTGCACTGCTCTTTGTAAATCCTAAGCTCGTCAGAAAACTATTGATCATGCCATACCATGCTCTGGGTGCCTGCTTTAATCCATATAAAACTTTCTTCAATATACACACATGCGTCTCGCTATCATGTACCTCGAACCCTTGTGGCTTCTCCACATACTTCCTCTTTTATTTCACCATTCAATAAGGTTGTATTCACATCCATATGATACACCTTCCATTTCATTACTGCAACCAACAAAAGTATAGTCTTGATCGAGGTATATCTCATCGTAGGAGAAATTCTCTCCTCATAGTCAATGCCCTCCTTCTGAGAGAATCCTTGAGCCACAAATATAGCCTTGTACTTTTCAATACTACCATCAACTGCATATTTCGTCTTGTAGATCCATTTTGAACTTACCACTGATTTCTCCTTCAGTCTGGTGAGCACATCCCATACATCATTCTTTACTATGGAATGATATTCCTCCCCCATGGCATCCTTCCATACCCTCTTTTTTGCAGCCTCTTCATAACTGGACGATTCTGCATCCATGATATCACACAAACATGCCACATAACTAGAATAGAGTTTAGGATTCTTACTTTCCCTCATATAATTTTATGGGGCACGATATATTTATGCATCTCTGCTGATATCTTGTTCCCAAGATGGTGTTATCTTGCGATAATTCATCTCTGATGGCCTTTGAGGTTATTCCATGTCATTATCCTCATGAATGAATTCCTCTGGTTCAATTTATTTTGCCTCTAGAACTCTAGTAACTTCATTCTCCTCCTCATACTCCTCTTTTTCCCAATCCTTTTTTGATTTGCTGAAAGATGCACTATGATCGAATGTGACATCTCTAATAATCTCAACTTTCTAGTGATGATGAATATATATCCTGTATGCCTTCGATGTGTCATGGTAACCAATTAATATGCCATTCTTTTCAGATGGAGACAATTTTTTCCTCTTTTCCTTGGGGAAATGCACAAATATGAGACAGCCAAATATCCTTAGAGTCTCACTTCCAACTTATTTATGTAGGAGCATCGTAAGGGTGTGCAAATGGAAGACGGTTGGATATGCACCAACGCGTATTTTGAGAACGTTTTGAATTTGAAAGATAAAAATCTATATGTAATATCTTAAGTTGGATGAATTCTCATTTATGTTTTGATTTGTAATACAGATCTTGAGCAGTTGCTCTCATCTGTCGCTTAAGGATGCATTTATTGTAATGAATGTAAGGTAGTTGTAGCTTTTAATTATGATAAGATAGCTTAGGAAAGAGAGAGGGAAAACTCAGAAAAACCCCCGTCGTATGTATTGTATGGTAATTATTCTCATTAGAAAGAAGAATTAGAGTTGTAGAACCGAGGAGAGCATAGATTGTAGAATTGGTCTGAGCGGACAACTTTTCCTATTAAACCCATGTACAGATGCACTTGGATTATTATAAGGAATCTTTGATCCAACTTCATGGTTGTTTTTATGAATTCTATTTACATCTTTTGAATGGTATGTTTACTGTCAATTTCAGTCTTTGTTGTGCATTTTATTTCAATGTTATGTACCCTATTGATTTCATGTTGAATGTATGAAGTCTGTGATAGGAGGAGAAGTATAAGCTTCAATTGTTTATCTTCTTGAGAAATCCTACAAAAGGTTTCAGTGAAAGTCTGCAAGGAGTGCGTGACAAGTTTTCTGAGTTTCATCTGAGAAAAGATTAGGAGGGATAGAGTTTCTCTTATACCCACAGAGTCGTGCAAGGTGTGCATAGGCCGGGAAAAGTCTCAGACTGTACCAACCCACCTTTAAGGCTGAAGAACTCTATCGCAAGGAGTGCGTATAGTATCGACGTTCAGATAACCATAGATTATCTTGAGTGTCACAAGGAGTGCATGCAAAGAACCCTTGGAATTCTCAAGTTTTCAACATAAGACAAGATCAGAATGGATAGAGACCTAGAGGAATTCGAAGAAAAGAAAAAGGTTGAAGTCACCTCACAGAGGAAGACCCCAAAAGAATTGATGTCAAGTCTTTGTCTTGGAGCCATCGTAAATATGAAATGGATGGTGGAATTTCTCAGAGGGAGGAATCTCAAAATCCCGTGAGCCGTTGGATCTAGCATATCGGTGGAGGGGATAAGGTTGACAACCTTTCAGCGTTCACAAGCCCAGGAGGAATGCTATATGTTGGATCTAGATCAACGAGAGTCATTGATCTCTAGATTTTGGATCTCGACGTTTCAGGGATCGAAGCCTGGAGAGAATCGTGACTTGGAGGTCTCGACTTGCTAAATCCCGAGACATGAGATTCTGATAGAATATGGACTGTCATGTTGCGGGAAACTCAGAACCATAGATATAAGGAGTGGAAGTCATGGTTTTGGCTACCGGGAGAAGAGGGGTGAAGACCCTCCTAAAATTGTGAAAGGAATATCATCGATTCAATCTGGACCGTTGGTCAACGGAGGACCTAAACCGTAGATCTAGCTTAGCTGGATTTTGGGAGTCGGGAGTTGGAGAATTAGGGTTGTGTTACACAACAGTCCCAAATGCACAAAACATGAATTCATGATGCAATCATGCTCATCGATCGAGGAAGGAATAGGATCATTAGATCCGGCCCTAGGGAGAGGCCCCATATTGGGTTTCAGGATTTCTTGGATGTGAAGTGTTGGGATTATATCACACCAACACTTCCGAAATCGCAATTAGCAAAATTTCTTGTTGTGTGACCCACGGTCATAGAGTCGTGGTTACGTGGGAGAGCGGATTCACACTTGGTGTTGGTTTTTGCACGCGGGGTTTTTGTAGGAGGATCTGTGGTCATATGTTTTGAAGGTTCCAGTGGGAACTAAAGGATCTATTCTGGCTCAAGGGAAATGTAGATCCAAAGGCTGGGAGGTCAGGAGATCCATGCAGAGGTGAGGGTGTTGTGTTAGGTGGTATCAAAGCCTACAATTATTGTTTTATGTAGGCAAGAGAAGATAGAAGGCAAGTTGTGAATTAATATTATGCATGGAACAGATTTAAACAATATCACCCAAAAGACGTCAAGATAGGCCAATGCCCGATGCAACCATGGAAATGGAAATGAGAGAACTCCATGGTCGATTAGATGCCATGGAGATATAACATAGACGAGCTACTGATACAGGAGATGTCGGTGAAGTCGAAAGTGAAAATGAGGCTAGAGCCAAAGAAGAAGTTGTAGTTGAAGACACTGTAGAGGAACGTCTATTTAGAGTTGTTGCAAGAATAGGTGCTAGAGAAAAGATGGATATTCCGATGTATGAAGGAAACTTATATGTTGAAGAGATGCTAGATTGGTTTAGAGCTTTSGTTAAATACTTCAATTATGAAGATATCGAAGAAGATGGGAAAGTAAAACATGTTGTCACTATATTGAAAGGGCATGCAACATTGTGGTGGGATGAACTGCAGGATGATAGGCGTTGCAAGGGAAAACAAAAAATCAAAAGTTTTGATAGGATGGTCGCAAAGATGAAAGCCAAGTTTATACCTAGAGACTACCATAATAATCTATTTCGAAGAATGCATAATTTGAGACAGAAAGGGATAACAGTAAAAGAATACACTGAGGAATTTTACCAACTCAACATCAGAGAAGGTCATCATGAAAGTGATTATGAAAAATTCGTCAGATACATGAATGGCCTGAGATATGACATTTAGGATGAGATGAGCATGGTGACAGTTAAAAATGTAGAGGAGGCTTATCAAATTACTTTAAAAGTGAAAGAAAAATTGGCTCGAAAGCAAGGTCAAAGGGGCAGAGGTAGAAGTTAGAGTAGAGGAAAATTAGTTTCCAAGGAAAGAGTACAGAAGCAGGTGAAATCACGGAGGTGGGTTACACTTTCGTGACAATCAGGTCTCCAAAATTCTGAAAAACATTTTTTCGGCCGAACTAATAATCTTTTTCGGTCGAAAGATATTGTTTTCGGACGAAAAAAAAGCGTCAAATCGAACGATGCAATAACCGCCCCCTCGATTTGCATGTACAAATTTAGTCGATCGGATATTTTCTTTCCGACAATCCTCTTTCGGCCAAACAATTGTTCGGCTGAACTATTATTCGGCCGAAAGATAGTTCTGCCGAACAAATTTTCGACCGAAAATTTGTTCGGCCGAACTATCTTTTGGCCGAAAGATTGTTTATATATTAACCACACATCGATATTGAAACATTTTACAAAATTTGTTGTCATTTCTTGGGAGCAGAGGTAGTGAGGCCGTGAGCTTGTGTGTCAGGAGGTTGCGCATCTGAGGTCATCGGGAGGTCGTGAGCGCAGGGTTCGTCGTGAGGTCGTGAGCACAGGGGTCTTTCATGCGTTTGCGAGCGTTGACGTACCAAACAACAGGTAATTTTCTATACTTTTAATCTCATATAAGTTTTAAAATATATGGTTTTAATGTAAACTTTTGTATTGTTGGACTGTGAGGGGGCCGCGGGTGGCCAAGCCGTGGGCGTTCCCATGGCTTGGTCATAGGGATGGCCACCCGCGGCCAAAATTTGATCGCTACAAAATTTCAGAGTACAATCTCCAATTTTACCACTGACACAATTCTCTAGATCTGGCCAAATTCTCTAGAGTCGTAGTCTCCCCAAAATAGTGTCCAAAACCGTCTCAAAAAGCGTTGCTCTGGCTTTAATTCGACTAGAATAGTGTGGAAAAACCTTCACCTGTCAATGTTGTAGTTTTCATGGACAGTCTCTGCTATATTTTAATGTTTAAAGGCTGGGCCGCGGGTGGCCAGCCCTGTGGCCAAGCTGTGGGTGTGCCCACGGCTTGGTCACAGGGTTGGCCACCCACGGACAAAATTTTATCGCTACAAAATTTCAGAGTACAATCTCCAATTTTACCACTTACACGATTCTCTAGATCTAGCCAAAGTCTCCAGAGTCGTAGTCGCCCCAAAATAGTGTCCAAAACTATTTCAAAAACCGCTGCTCTGGCTTTAATTCGACTAAACTAGTGTTGAAAAACCTTCTCCTGTCAATGTTGTAGATTTCATGGACAATCTCTGCTATATTTTAATGTTTAAAGGCTGGGCCATAGGTGTCCAGCCCTATGGCCAAGTCGTGGGCGTGCCCACGGCTTGGTCACAGGGCTGGCCACCCGTGGCCAAAATTTTATCGCTACAAAATTTCTCTGCTATATTTTAATGTTTCTCTGCTATATTTTAATGTTTCTCTACTGACAGTCTCTACTATATTTTAATGTTTAAAGGCATACAGTTTTCATGAACACTCTCTCCTATATTTTAATGTTTAGTTAATATGTATATACATGTATAATTTTTTAAATATGATATCTAAGATTAAGATAAATACAGAGACATATCATTTCCATTTTCATATAGGTTGTGATAGTTTATGTTACCTGAATAATATTAAAGTAAGAAAACAATCTACTAGTGAAATCTTAAGATCCGGGTATATAGA
>ML785805.1:0-18785 GCA_009831015.1 Picea engelmannii
TTTTTTTGGGAGTCTTAGACACTGGAGGATATAAGAGTATTGTTCAAGGTGGAGTTATGAAGGTCTACAAAGGAATCCTACTGGTTATGAAAGCGAAGAAGGTTGGAAACATGTTTCTGTTAGAAGGAAGAACCGAGTCAGATCATGCGATAGCTGTATCTGAGAATGACAGTGATTATGTTCGACTGTGGCATCAACGGTTGGGCCATATGAGCGAACAAAAATTGAAGGTATTATCTGATCGCAAGTTACTTCCTAGTCTAAATTCTTTAAAGTTAGATTTCTGCAAACACTGTATTTATGGAAAACATAATAGGCAGAGATTTAAAACCGAAAGACAAACCAGTGAAGGAATCCTTGATTATATCCATTCTTATGTTTGGGGACCATCCCCTACTATTTCATATGGAGGATCATCATATTTTGTAACTTTTATAAATGATTTCTCTAGAAAAGTTTGGGTCTATATGTTGAAAGGAAAGGCTGATGTATTTATTGTTTTCAAGCAGTTTATAGCTTTAGTGGAAAAGAGCACTAGTAGATCCATTAAATGTTTAAGAACTAATAATGGTGGTGAATTTACATCAATGGAATTTGAGAACTATTGCAAGGAGTTTGGGATTGATAGGCATAAAACCACTGCCTATACTCCTCAGCAAAATGGAGTCGTTGAACGCATGAACAAGACTCTTCTAGAGATAACAAGGAGTATGCTTAGTAAAACCAATTTGCAACAGGAACTATGGGCAGAAGAAATAACTACAACTTGTTATCTGGTGAATCGATCACCATCACCATGAACAACAATAGAATGCAAGATTTCTGAAGAGGTATGGAAAGGTCACCCTTGTAATTATTCTAATCTTAAAGTTTTTGGTTGTGTAGCCTACGCTCTAATTCTGAAACATCAACGTTCTAAATTAGATCCAAAATAAAAAAATCTTATCTTTGTTGGATATGGTGATGGTATTAAGGGGTACAAGTTGTGGGATCCTACTGCCCACAAGATCACCATTAACAGAGATGTAATATTTGATGAATCATCTCTCATCAAATCAGATGTAGATGTTCAAATGAAATAGGGAGAAGTACCCAAGTATCAATAGATTCAGTTTGAAACTAGTTCAAATACAGATGAAAGTGAACATGAACAAGTTTCTGAAGATGTTCATGAAGATTTTTCTACAGAGTAAGACATGGTTGATGATAACAATCAACATAATGTGGATGAGCCACAAACTTTCCTAAGAAGGTCTACATAGGTCAGATTTCCTCCAAGAAGGTATGATGATTTTGTTTTGTCAGTTTCTTTAAGTAATAATGATGATGAACCTTTGTGCTATCAGGAAGTTGTGAAGGGTTCTAACAGTGATAAATGGAAAGAAGCAATCAACAATTAAATGAAGGCATTAGAGAGGAATGCCACATGGGACTTGGTAGAACTTCCAAGAGATAGAAAAAATGTAGGTTGCAAGTGGGTCTACAAGCTGAAGAAGGGTGTTGATGATAAGGTGGAAATGTACAAATCAAGGCTGATTGCGAAAGGATATTCTCAAAAAGAAGGTATTGACTTTCATGATATTTTTTCACCAATTGTTAAGATTGTTTCAATTCGATGTATGTTAGCATTGGTTGCTTTACTTGATTTGGAGTTGGAGTAGCTAGATGTTAAGACTGTTTCTTACATGGAGATTTGGATGAGGAGATCTACATGGAACAACCTGAAGGATTCATTCAAAATCGTAGCAAGAAATTTGTTTGCAGGCTCAATAAATCATTGTATGGTTTGAGGCAGTGGCCGAGACAGTGGTACAAGAAATTTGGCTCCTTCATGGTGGAGCCAGAATTATACAAGGCGTGAGTATGATCATTGTGTCTACTTTAAGAAATTGAATAATGACATATTCATTATCTTAGTATTGTATGTTGACGATCTGCTTTTAGTAAGAAAAAGCATAACTTAGATCAATAGGTCAAAGGCTCAGATGGCTAGGATGTTCGATATGAAAGATCTAGGAGAAATAAGGTAGATTTTGGGCATGGAGTTATTCAGAGACAGGAGGAATGGTAAGCTTTGGTTGTCACAACAAAAGTGTGTTGAGAAGATACTTTTGAGGTTTGGTATGAACGATGTGAAACCAATTTCAGTCCCTTTGGCTTCCCATTTTAAGATTTCTTCAAGTTTATGTCCTAGTACAAAAGAAGAAAAGGAATATATGTCTCGAATACCATATGTTAATGCAGTAGGAAGTTTAATGTATGCGATCGTTAGTACAAGGTCAAACATTTCACATGCAGTTGGGGTTGTCAGCAGGTATATGTAAAATCTAGGTAAAGAGCACTGGGCAACAGTGAAATGGGTGCTTTGGTATTTGAGAGGCACAAGTGATTAATGTATCACTTATAACAATGGTTGTGAATTAGTTTGTGGATATGTTGATTCTGATTTTGTAGGTGATTTGGACAAGAGAAGGTCGACTTCAGGGTATTTCTTTACTCTTGCATGTGGAGTTACTAGTTGGATGTCAAAGCTACAGAACAATGTTTCTTTCTCCACTACAGAAGCAAAATATGTAGTTGCTTCACATGCTTGAAAAGAGGCGGTTTGGTTGAAAGGTTTGTTTGGTGAGTTTGGAAGGATGTAGGACAAAGTAACGTTATTCTGTGATAGTCAAAGTGCTATTCACTTGGCTAAGAATCCAACCTACCACAGTAAAACAAAACATATACCTATCAAATACCATTTTGTAAGACAGGTCATCGATGAACATGGAGTTTCTCTTAAGAAAGTGCATACAAAAGAGAACTACGCAGACATGTTCGCAGAAAGTGCTTGGCTTCTCTTGGCTTGCAGAAAAGGTGATGAACAAAAGAAGGAGCAAGGTATCATGTTAATTATTGTCAAGGTGGAGATTGTTAAACAGTGACAACAAATTCCCAGGATTAGGATTTTAGATCCTATAATTCTGTGTTTGTTGTAACTAATGAGACCAAGTTAGATTTGGATATGACTGCATTAAATAAATCAGTTTCATGTGTAGATTAATATAAATTCATGTATTCCCATAGAGGCTGACAGAGTGAGGGAGAGATGTAGAAGGAGTCTGTTGTAATCTCCATGATCTGAATAATAAGACAATCGATGCCTTTGCTCGGTGGACGTAGCCCAAATCTTGGGTGAACCATGTAAATCTATGTGTTTTTTAATTTTGTGTGACTATGCTTGGCTTATGATATTTTTGTTTCCGCATTTACAAATATAACACGCCAAACGAGGCTCCCCAGATAGGGGAAAAAAGGTTTAATGCTATGTCTATTCATGTTGGCTCCTCGGTTCCTCATGTAGCTGAGCATACTTGTAAGGAAATAAGATCCCATCCTTCAAAATTCTCTTCAACACAATTGGGGGATGTGATTCCGTATAGGGAAGGAAAGGATAACAAAAGCGTTGGAAGCGGTAGGAACAAAACTTTTGGAGAAGCAACAAAGAATAATTTGAAAGACAAAACCCTAAAAGTAAGGATAAATCCCTAGTTGGAGAATTCTTCTACATCAAGATGTTGAAGGCTCGCTTTAAACAATGGATCTAGACCTTTTGGAAACCATTGGTATATGCTTTCACTTTTTATAAAAGGAGATCTTCTTAAAATTCTAGAGTCCTGGATTATTTTCAAAGGAGTGTTAATGCTTAAGAGGTGGACTCCAGGTTTTAACCCTTATACGTAAAATTTCTCAAAGGGGTGTCAATGCTTAAAAGGTGGACTTTGGGTTTTAACCTTTATACATAAACTTTCTCAAAATGTTTTGTATGGTTACTTCTACCTGATTTTCCTATCGAGTTTTGGGTGGAAAACATATTTGATGAAATTGCAAATACGATAGGAAAATTTGTTTTATTTGATGAGAAGGCTCTTACATGGAACAATAAAAGAATTGTGTGGATTCTGGTGGAAGTAGATTTGGACTTGGGGTTACCTGCTGAAATATAAATTCTTACAGACAATAGATCCTTTATTCAAATTTTGGATTATTGGAGAGAACCTTTTCGATGCCATTACTGTAGACAAACGGGTCACATAAAAGAAAATTGCCCAGAACTGAAGAAAGAAGCAGGTTCCAAGGAAGGAGATTTGAATTAGCTTTGGAAAAATACCCTCCACAGTTAGAAGATAATACGTACTGTGGGTTTGAGTAGGATTATTTTTTAGCTAAGATGAAAATATTTTTCCCTCCTTTTTCAATTCACTTTCTAAAATGACATTGATTCGTTATTGAAACATGGGGATTGGATTGTTGAAATTTTTGGAGGGTTCTGGGAATTAGTGATGAAGAATTTCAAGAATCCTTTAGGGTTATCATTGGAAAGAAGTGAGCGAGAGGACCCTATGATTGAGAAGTATTTTAACCCTATGGATTTCCAAACTCCTAAAATTTCAATGGATGCAGCTTGTCGTAATGTTCATGAAAAGGAGTTGAATTTTTCTTTGTCTAATCAATGTCATGGGTTACAGGGTAAGCCTTTGGGTTTTTTGGATGGTTATATCGAGCCTCTGACTCTTTTATCTGAACATAGGGTTGATAAGATTATTTCTTCTAAGGAGTTGTTGGAAAATGAAGGTCTTTGTAAAGACAAAACACCTTCTTACAAAGATATTTTAACTAAGACCCCTCTGGAAATAAGTAATAAATTTGAGCCTTTGAAAGAAGGGAGGTCAAATGTTACCATTCAGAAGAAATCCTCATAGAAAACTTACAAAAATCCCCCTAAAATTATTGAAGGAGTCTTGGCACCTTTCTTTTCTCCTAATTTGCCTCTCCAAGATGGCTTGAATCCTTCTTCGGTTCCTTCTTCTTCTCCTAGGGAACTTAGAGCTCGACTGCCCGAAGAAGCTTTTCTTAAATGATTTTATTTTCTTTAAATTTGTGTGGGGTAGGGGGTTCCCCAAAGCTATTATCCCTGAGAAGGTTAATATAATCAATGATCCCTGACATTATATTCTTTCAAGAAACTATGGTGGAGAGTGAGAAAGCAAAAGATTTTTTCCTCAAATGTTTCCCTAGTTAGAATTGTGTTGCAGTGAATTCATGTGGATAGTCATGAAGTTTGGTTTCAGGATGGAATCCTTTAAAAGAAGTTCTAAATGCTTATGACACTAGTGCTGGTATTATTTTGGAAGGTCGCCTCCAAGATGTATCTATTCTGGTCAAACTTTTGAATTGTTATGGGCCTTATAAGGATAGACCCTCTTTTTTGGAAAAAATTGGAAGATTGTGGTTTTCTCAGGGAAGAAGGTTTAATTATTGGGGAAGATTTAAACTTTACAATTTCTTCTAGAGAGATTTGGGGAGAAAATGCAAGATTGGACCCTCTTGTTGATTATTTCTCCTCTTTTCTCTATGCAACCGGTCTGGTAGATGTACAACCAGTCATCATGGGGCCTACTTGGAGAAATGGGCGTTCTGGCTCTGCTAGAATTTCAAAAAGGCTTGATAGGTTTTTGATTAATGAATATTTGTTGGTAAGCTTGGTGATTCGAAAAGATCTTTTACACGACTATGATTGAGTTATTAAGCATGTGTTGATTAACCAATTAGGAATCTTAAAGAAAGAGGAAGACATATAGAAGAAATGTGACAACCATATAAACATGTACATAACTGAAATGAAGCATAAAACAATAGGAAACCATAACACCAATGTGATAACGGAGTTCGACAGTCTTGCCTACATCTCCAGGCCTTTGTCTCAGTGGGTGAGGCTTTATTATTTCTGTTAAAAGATAAATAAGTACATCACAACAGTTCCATAAGGTTACAAAATTGATTTGGTCTTGTTCTACCAGATCTCAAGAACCCAACAAAATAAATGACACTCAAATCGGATGACCAGAGCTCCCAGAAATGGCCCGCAAAGGTGCACTCCTCAACAACTTCCCTAAATAAAAATGGCTTTGTCTTGGCAAATCGTCAGCATAAACCTACTTTGAATCTCCTTTCATGGCCTCAAGAAGTCCTGGTTTATATAGATATGAAGTTGGTAACCATCTCCCAACCCGCTTCCAAGATCTAGCCTCAAAAAGGGCCCAATATCCCCCAATATTGGCCAAAAATCTCCAAAACTGCCCAAAAAATAATCAACAATCACTATTATATAGTGATAATACCCACTTTTTGAAATATATTTTGGCTAATCCCCTATGACCTGGGCGCGTGCCCCTAAACATGGACACATGGTTCAATATGGCCAAGTGCCAGCCCCCTAGGGGTTGTGTGCTCGCCCTTATCTTGCAATATCTAGTCACATGGCAATATATAATCAGACCGAGTCCCAAAACTAGGCACCCAACCACCATTCATCGCCCGGGTCACATGGTAAGCTTTCTAGCTGACGGTTATGCACGTATGTCGTGGCCCCTCAATATTTTAGCGTTCAATCATATGCAAAGGCCATGTGGCCTAGGCTCTGAACTCTACACACATATCTGTTATACTAGACCGAGTCCTATGGAGGAATCCCAGAAACCGAGGGCTAGGCTGCAATGCATTGTGCCAAAAAATAAGAAGTATGGCCTATGGCTATATGTGGATTTTTGCGACCGAGGGCTTGGGCTAGGCCCCATCCCTTCCCCCCATCCAAAATATATTATAACCAACTTAAATACAATAGATGCGGTTAAGGGTTAAGAACCAATGTGCAAGCTGGCTGGCTAGCCCGACTTGCCAAGTCACTAGATTGGTGGAAGGTCTCTGGTTCGAAACTCATAGACTTCAACAATTTTTTGCAAATGAACAACGAGCCAACCAATGGGTGCCACATGGCATCCCATGTTTGGGCCACATGGCACCATGACATTTGTTGATACCATGCCATGTGTCAACCACCGAATGGTCCACCTGTTAGCGTCGTACCCTGCCACATGTCTACCCTATCAACGTCGTACCCTGCCACGTGTCACCATATGGACATGCCAGTGCCACATGTCACCCTTGCAGTGGTTACATGTGTCACTTCCTAGTTGGTCCACCTATATTTTCCACGTCAACTTCGTACGCCCAGTCAACCTACCATGTCAGCATCCGTATGCCCAGTCAGCCTGCCAATTGTGCTTGCCATGTCAATTGTACGGTCATACGGCTTGTATAGTCATCTTCCACTTGGAAGTTATGACGAATTGTATACCAAATGGACCACACTGTAGCAAGAAAGAGACCATGTAGTGCCAGAGTTCACAAATATCTTCCATACCTTGCGCACCAAGCTAGGTATCAAAGATTCAGAGCGACATCTAGTGCTCTTCATAGATACATTCAGACCAAAATGGAATTTTTGGACATCTTGTCCTTGGGCGCGACCTACCGATATGTCGTCAAAATCGAGCAGAAGCTCAAACAAAAGACGCGGTAATTTTGTTCTGGGAACACCTCACAGCAAAAGCCAGAAAGGGGTGGCCCCAACCCACAGAACAAAGGACATAGAAAATATGGACAGTACCAGTACAACTAGTCCAAGCCACAAGCAAAGAAGGACACCAGAAAGACAAGGAAATACATTGGGAAGTGGTGCGACTTCCATAAGATCCCTTGGCATAACATTGTTGACTGCCGCTAAAAGCAGTCGCTGTTGTCCAAAGTGAAAGCCTCTTAATCAAATGCGGGTTTTGACTTTGATTCAGAACCATAAAGGGGAATACAGATCATTGACATGGAACCTAGTGCCACAGTTTCTACCACCAAGCTCCAGCCTAGTGAACCAGATGAGCCAGAAGAAGGTGAGCGCCTCTTCCATTCACAGATGTGGGTAAAAGGCACCCCGCTGCACTTCATCATTGATATCGGTAGCCAGAAGAACCTCATCTCAGTAGAGGTCATCAAGCGGCTTGACCTACTGACAATGCCACACCCACAACCCTACACCATTGGATGGCTCCGCCAAGGAACAGATCTCCACATCAGCCAACAGTGCCAACTGTCGTACGGTATCAAGTCCTTCAAATATGAGGTATTGTGTGATGTTTCTCCTCTCAAACTTTGTAATGTTCTCTTTAGCCAACCTTATTTATGAAAACGTCATGTTGTATATGAGACTAGGCCTCGTAGTGTTATTATTACTTTGAACAAGAAATTGTATAGGATACCCGAGGCCATCCCCCCTAGTGCTATTTCCTTGATCTCTGCCAAGCAATGCAGGAAGGTCATCTCTTAGACCAAGAAATTTTTCTTCTTCGTGATTCTCTCTCAGAGTGGGAGAAAGATCGCAGCCACATCTAGGGCCTCCGCGTTCGATCTCTCCACATAATAGAAGTAAGTTGATAAGGTCGTGGAATAATACTCAGATATCTTCTCCTCTCCTACTGGGGTACCTCTGCACTGCCAGGTCAAGCATCCCATCAATTTGACCCTAGGTGCACTGCTATCCAATGGGACAATCTACCACCGCTCTCTATTATAAAATGAGGAGATCAAGAGGCAAATCCCAGAACTTCTTCACAAGGGGCACATACGTCCCAACTCATCGCCTTGTGGGAGCCCAATCAGCCTAGTACAGAAGAAAGACAGGACCCGGCGACTCTGCATTGATTATCGGGCCCTGAATAAAATCATAGTCTGAAACCGGTACCTGATTTCTCGAATCGACGACCTCCTTGATCAGCTCATGGGGGAGAAATACTTCAGTAAGATTGATCTGAAATTTGGCTACCACCAGGTCCCAATAGAACAGACAGATGTATGGAAGACCACCTTCAAGTCAAAAGAAGGTATTTTCGAATGGTTGGTCATGCCCTTTGGTTTGACAAATGCTCCAACAACTTTTATGAGGATGATGGACAATATCTTATGAACTTTCACCAATAATTTTTTAGTGGTGTATCTGGATGACATCCTCATATATAGCAAGACTTGGGTAGAACACTTGCAACATATTCAGCAGGTTCTGCACACCCTTCTGCAGCACAAACTATATGCAAACTTGGAAAAATGCTCCTTCGGCATAGCCAGGTTTCATTACTTAGGCTACATCGTTGATCGACATGGTGTGCATGTGGATCTAGCCAAGATCCAGGTCATCTGTAACTAGCCATCCCCAACCACACTCACTGAACTTCGGAGCTTCTTGGGCCTCACCAATTTCTATTGCAAGTTCATGTTGGTATTCTCTCATATCGCATGGGCCCTCATCCAAGTAACCAAGGGTGGTGGTAAGGAAAAATTTGTGTGGGGATTGTCCCAATAGCAAGCCTTCAATGAATTGAAGAAGCGTTTGTGCTCATCCCCAGTACTTTCATTACCGGAACTGCAACATCCCTTTGAGATCGAGACAGATGCTTTAGACTATGTTGTGGGCGTCGTTCTCACTCAACACGACCACCTCGTGGCATATCATAGTGAGACACTCTCATATGTTGTCCATAAGTATCCTACTTACGACAAAGAAATGTACTCAATTGTGAAAGCCTACTGCCAATGGAGACATTACATTCTTGGGAAGGAGACAATCATCCACACTGATCACAAGCCACTACAGTTCATTCAAACTCGAGGAAAATTGCAGAATGACTGCCATCAGAAGTGGTCCACATACTTACAGTAGTTACACCTCAACATCAAGTATAAAACAGGAAGTACCAACTGAGTTTCCGATTTCCTCAACCGTCCTCCTGCCGCGACACTCACCACAGTGCTAGACTCTTATAGCCACGAGACCTCTAGATGGCCCCACCTCTACGAGACATACCCTGACTTCTCCACCACCTACCAAATGTTGGGCACCAACTCAGTGGTCGCTAATTTCCATATTCAAGATGGGTTTTTGTGTTGTCTGGTCCATCTATACATTCCATCAAGCAAGAACGCGAAGCTGATTTGGGAAGCTCACTACAATCGGGTGGAAGGACACTTTGGCGTTGAAAAAACAGTGTCAGTGTTGCAGAAACATTTCTACTGGACGAAACTTCGATAGGATGTTGACAAGTATATCAGGTCCTGCACCACCTACGTTATTGCCAAACCAACCACTAAGAAACATGGAATGTACACCCCTCTGCCTACTCTTAACAGGCCATGGGAATCCATCTCAATGGATTACATGTCGGGCCTCCCATCCATCAAGAGGGGAAATTACTGTGTTTTTGTGGTTGTTGATCGCTTTTCCAAGATGGTGATTCTAGCCACCTGCAAGAAGAACATCATAGCAGAAGCCACTGCCAAGCTCTTCTTTGAACGAGTATGGGTACATTTTGGGACCCCAAAAACCATTATCTCAGACCGTGATAGTCGGTTGCTCAACACATTCTATTCGACCCTGTGGTCACTACTGGATAACAAGCTCACCAAATCCAGTGCCTTCCACCCCCAGACAGATGGCCAAACTGAGGTCATCAATCAGATGATCGTACATATCCTGTGCATGTACAATTCAAAACACCCCCACACATGGGATGAGAGTCATCCCTATGTCCATCATAGCTACAATCGAGCCCTTCATAGCTCAACTAGTCACAACCCCTTTCAGGTGGGGTTGGGATTCCAACCATTGGGCCCCATGGATGTTGCACTACCCCTGGTGACCACCTCGACCGACTCGTCCCCTGCTCCACCAGAAGTTGACAAAGCCATCCGATTCATTGAACAGATCCAACACATCCACCAATAGGTTCAGGATATTCTATAGAAGTCTAATGCCAAGTATAACCAACGACATGATGAACATCGGGTGCCACATAAGTTCCAGGTGGGAGACAAAGTTTAGTTGCACTTGTAGAAAGAACGCCTTACATGACCCCATCAGAAGCTTCACCTACTCCGTTATGGGTCGTACACCATCACCAAGGTTGTGGGTGACAATGCTTTTGAGATCAACATTCCCCCTTTCCTTGGCCTACACCCAGTCTTCAACGTGGCTCTCCTTCGACCATATTTCCCACCATTATTGGACACCTCAGAGATAGAAGAGTCGTTGACACCAAAAAATATCAAAACTGACTGCATGCAACAAGAATCTAGTGATCATATTGTGGACACACAAATCAAGGGCACTCGACAACAAAGGATCCAGCTTTATCGAGTCGTCAAAGTAGGGCAACTCCTGCACCAAGGCAAGTGTTTCACCTGTGGCCAAATTCAATAGAAATTTCCTCATCTGATGGGGGAACTCAATTCAATGGATACCATTGATTCCTAAGGAGGGAGGATTGATCCAGGTGGATATCAGTGGCCACCCATCTTTTCCAACTTGCTCAAAATAGTTTTCTGGCAATTTTGGCAATTTACTATTTTTAGTAGTTTTAACTTCCAAGGCCATTTTGAGGGCCTAAATGAAGGTTTTTTGAGATTGGACTTCTCAATGATAGTTGAAGGATTTTATTGAGCCCCCTAAATGAATCTCCTCGGCGACTCCTTCCCACCGGGCTATCGTGCACCTAAAACGGAGATCATATGCAAAAGTTACGACCTCGGGAAGTTGATGTACTAACTTACCCAAACGGGGCCCACATGACTTTTGGCGCTTCATCTCCTAGGGTTAGGATTTTGGATGTATAGGGTTTTTGAAATTATTTTTTATGGTAAAAAGGTCTTCAAAGCCTCATTGTAATCATCTTCTTGCGAATGAGAACAACCGTCACATCTCTTCTCAAAGATAAGTCACCACCATTCCAACAAGCTTGTTTTCCGCTGCATTTTACAGTTTCAGCTTATTTCCTTATTGAATAGAAAACCAATTTTACTGTATCTCTGTTATTTATTGTTAAGCATATTTTAATAATTTGTATTCATTTCGTTATGCTCATAAAATCCGAATCATTCACATCCGAGGAGTGGATTGAGGTTCAGAAAGGGAATGGATTCTTACGACGATGGGTCACTGGTCGCCAACTTCCCATCATCCGTCAGGTTACCAGTTTGATAGGTCACCTTCGGCGCAATATGGATGTTATGAGAATTCTAACATCCCAAAGCTCTGAACCCCTGAAGCCTCGAAGCTCAGAAGGCTTAGCTCCCGTTGGGCGCAGTGTTGGGTTCCATGGTCCTGGTCATATGAGATTTTTGGTAAGTTCTGAGGGCTACACCCTTAGCTCTCAGCCAAAGTTTTATTAAGGTTGTGGACATGAGCCTGCAGTTACTTGGATGACTAGTTTGAAGGAAGCGCCCTCTATTCATAGAAGTTGAGTTCTAAAACCGAGAAAGGTATTTTCAAAGGATCAATGGGACTGTAGCAGTCCCATGGTGTCTGCCCCGACTATAGAACTGTGAAGTTGATCCCTCAGAAAAATACCTTAAGGATTTCCTACCCATCCCAAAGGCCAAACTTGTCATCTTACAATCATTCAAATGCAACAGTTTATAGAAGAACAATAAACACTATTACCATCAATTTCATGCGAGGCACAATTTATCACAATTACAGATATTCAAATCATGCATTTCAATTCAAGTGCACCAGGTAAGCAAAATACTTATCTATTACAGTATATCACCAACCAACTGATTGTAGGTGTTCGCCTTTCCACCCAACAACAGGCTCAGAGACATTCATTCTTAGCACTCTGGCCACTCTCGTGCCAAGCCATGATATCACTAGGGAACTTTTACAATTTCTCAGAGATCATTTCTCTATCACAGCCTCTGTGAGGTTTATCAGATTCTCCCTCAAGATCAAGTTCGCGACCCTCTGCTCAGGTCATGTTCTATGCAACTCACAAAGATCCTTTCTTGTGTTCTCTCACTTTTTACCAGAAAAAATTAATCTTCCAGTTCTTATTCTTATCTGGAGATCCTCACACACTCCTTCTCTTTCAGAATCGTCCCCCTCTTCTCTTGCATGCCCTCTCCTTTTTTTCCCTAGGGTGTTTCTGGGCATGTCCTGTTCATTCTGTCCGAAAAAACTCGAGTAAGTCTCGGCCTATAGGAAAACTGCACTTTGTGGTACTTCGGGCTGACAACTTTCTATCTCATCATCTAGACTCTCCATGCTTCTATTAATGGGGATAGTTTATTATTCAACTACTAGTACTTATTTCATTAACTGAATTTCCCTTCGGATCAGGATGAGGCTTATTATTTCAACAAGGAGAATTTGGGTCATTTTGACATAATGAACCCTCTCTATGTTTTCCTCACTCTTTCCTCTAGTGATATCATGGCCAATACTTCAAGGCTTCACCCCCACAATCATTTATTGGAAATATAAACAATAATACATTTACATTGTTCACATACCATAGCATGGTAATCATAATTAATGATTAATTACGATTTGGGGGAAACAAGGGTGTCACAAAAGGGTAGCCAAGTAGTTCCAAGTAGAAAGAGCGCCAGGAGCCTTCTAAGGAGGGGAAGAAGAAGTGGAAATGGGGAAAGGATAGGAAGACAACAACCATTGCACATCAGTGTACGAATCCTAGCAACCAGTGTAACAATTTCCATATTGATGGGAACACTAAGAAAAAGTGTTGGAAAGTACATACAGAGTTGAACCCGAAGAACCGCAAAAAGGGTGCAAAGAAAAATGATCTTCTAGCCACATATTCAAGCAATCAGGTTGAAATAAGCTCTGATGTGGATGATAATATTGTATACACATCAATGCATTAGGATGTGAATCTGAGTAGCATTCATAACTAGGAAGAGAAGGAGATGACCAAAATTTTCCACATCAAGATCCAAGTCAAGAAGACCAAGATAGATGCCATGTTCAACATTGGTTCACAGACTAATCTCATAGCAACATATATGTTCAACAAGCTTGGATTGGAGGTTCATGATCATCCTATCCCATATCCATTGGGATGGGTAAACAAGGATGAAAAGATCAAGGTAACAAAACAATGTAAGATTAAATTTGTTTTAAGTGTTGATTTTAATGATGAAGTGGAATTCAATGTAGTACCTCTTGACATATGGGAGTAGTGTTTGGAAGCCACTAGATGTATATGAGGGAGGCAATCTTCATTCATATCAGAGCTTACCAATACTGACTAATAAAGGATGGGACATCCTACATCATCAATGCGCATAAAGGAAAGCCAAAGATATCACTGGTATAGTGCCAACCAAGACAAGAAGTTGATTAGTTCCAGTAAGAAATATGTTTTACTTTTCTTAAGAGAAAAATAGACTGGGGGTTAGTTGATAAGAGAAAAAACATTCTTGGAGGGGTGTACTAAATATTAGAAACATGATTTTTAGGAGTTGCTACAAGCATATAGAGGAGTATTCTAGTAGCCTAAAAGACTACCACCCAAGAGAGAAATGGAGCACAAAATACAGTTATTTCCAGACTCCCCATTGTTGAATATTAGGTTGTATAGATAGTCTGTTGTGGAAGCAAATGAAGTGAAGAAGCAGTTGCAACAATTGTTGGAGAAGGGCATGATTCGAACAAGCACCTCACCTTGTGGTTCACCTATCATAATTGTACTATTTCAATACGTGGGGGTCGATAGTGTGCAGAGACATTACATAGTTCATTGAAGTATGGGCACAACCTTAAGTTCACGGGAGTTGTGTTATCTCCTCAAATAACACAGTCCAATTTGTTTATTTAGGTGATAGGAAGTCATTGAAAAATACATTTCTAAATTTTTTAGGGTTCATTTTTGAGAGCCTTATGTTTGTAATAAAGATTGAAAAACATTGGATTTGGTTTTTATTTCAAAACAGTCAAATTACAGGTTTTGGTGGCTAAGTGCCTCTCCAAAAGAGCTTCTAAGCCATCGAAATCTCTAGCTTTCGATAGCTTAAACCCGAAATTCGAGGTTATTTTACCCACTGAAATCACAGAAGCTTGGAAATGGTCAATAAGTCTCATCATGTGCCTGAATCGACATAAGTTAGGTGATATGATTTCAATTAGCCACCAAAAATATAGGAGGAAGGTCGATTGAAGACTTGGATAATATCTCGGCGTGATATATTATTTTTTTAAAACTTTTGTTTCATAAAATCACGTGGTTGTGTACTTCCTATCTTTCGATTTTACCAATAATGATTATTTAAAATCTTAAATTTCCCTCTCACAACCCTTGTAATCAGGGCCTTCCTTAATGCATATCCCATATTTCTCATCTCTGTCGCAACTGAGCCAAACCTCCCTAATTCTGCGTTGTGTGGTCTCCCTCCAAGCCTGAATTTCCAATTGCAGGTGTACATGATCATTCCATCAAATGAAGAGAGGAGTACCAGCTTTGAGGAAGGAGCTTGATGATATTTGTTACCTGGAATCACACCCAGAGGTGTGTCAGCTCTTCAAGCATGCAGGTTGTTACAAATTTTGTGAAAAATTGCAGAGCTCTCACCAACAGGTGGCAAAATCTTTTGCTCTGACTTTTGATGGAAGAAAAATAGTCATTGGCCAATATGAATTCTAGGTGGATGAAGCCTTCATAGCTGAAGTGACAGAGCTTCCAAGGACTGGAGAAAACTGGTTCAAAACCATTGTTACAAAGGATGTTGAATTTAGGTCCTACTTGAAACCAGAGCACAAGTGTTTGATATGGAAGAAAGACATACCTATGTCTTTTATTGAAGAGAAATGGAAACACTTGTTAAAGGCCATCCATGTTTATATAACTTGTGAAGGTAGATCAATAGGGGTTATGATCTATCACTTTAAACTCATGAACCATTTCACTGGTAGGATCCCACTCAATCTGCCTTATTATATTCACAAGAGCCTGACTAAGATGGCTCGTCAAGTTAAATCCAAACCCAACAAGGTGGAAGGTAGATTGTCTCATCATGGCTTGATCAAGCTATTGATTTGTGAGTTGTTGCAGAGAAGGAACAAGGATCGGGGCCACTTCTTATTTTGGAATGAGTTTCAGACAGATCTACAACCAGAGGATAAAAAGAGATCTTCTTCAAAGAAGTCATCTACTCCCAGGAGTGGGAAAAGGAAGAGGAGAGCTATCTCTCGAGTGACATCTGAGCAAGATATTCCATCTTCGAAGCCTAAGGAAGATGGATTTTAATGAAGTCACAGAGCAGGCTGCACCAAAGAAGACAAACTTTCTAAATTTTCCATATTTAGATTCAGATGAAGAACCAAAAAAAGAAGACATCCATGTTGATGAAAATATAGAATTTTCCATGGAGCAAGCACCAGAAACTGAGATGTTCACAATTCTTAAAAAAGGTGAAACATCTAGCAACAAAAAGAAGTAGAATAGATCAAAGAAGATTAAAAAACTCAAAGAGAAAATAACACAACAGGAAGTGTTGCAGAGGGTGATAAAGGCATATACGAGACTCTATCAAAGAATTTCACAGAAACCAGTGCAACCTTGGAAAGATTGGCACTTGAAAGTGTAAACAAAAAGAAGAAGAAGAAGAAGAAGATCATAAAGGAAAATCATAAGTTGTTGAGATTAGCTAAGAATTTGAAGAAAAAGGTCAGGTTATTGAGGTTTCAAGGCATGCCTTCAATACCTCAGCCTTAAACACTTGTTGATATTGAAACCCTAGCAAATGAAACCATCCATTTGAATGATCCAGAGGCAGCCAACAATTCTAAATCCATTCAAGAACCTGGTCAAGATGTAGAGGCTTCAGAAGATCAACCCTGAAGTATTTTAAAGCTAAGACAAAAGGTATTTTGCAATTTTGTTAATTTTCACTAAGACGGGACTTTCGGTGGCTTAGGCGAACATTTCAACTATTCATTAGCCACCGAAAGCGAATCTTTCGGTGGCTAACAAGCTCAAATTTTGCCTCTCTTAGCCATCGAAAGCATAGACAAGGAAGAGAGGCATTGTTTTCACATAGATCCAAGTTTTTCTTATCCAAATGCCTCAAGGATAGTCCCAAATGATAGATAATAATTAAATTCATCATTATCAAGGTTCTTTTTTTATTTTGGAGGTGCCTAGAAAGGTGGAAAGGTTGAATTGGTTACCTATTTTCTGGGCAAAAAACTGTCTTTTTTCCAAAAGTGGCATTTTCAACTTATCTCATATCTTATGAAGATCCATCAGCCTTGGAAGGATTACCATACTTGTCGAACATTTTGAAGGACATGAAGACCACTTGATATAAGGAATTGACCTATTTTATAGGATCTTTTCCTATTCTCTTGTATCAATTTTTTGACTTTCTATTTCAAGTAAATCTGATCCAGTATTCTAGGATCTAGATATCTGATGTAAAGGCTATAAAGCCACAAACTTTTGATGAACTAGGGCTTCGAGTTTGGATAGAGAGACCTTGATTCTATTGTACTATACTTTCATATATATAATACAAATTACATTTCTTTCATTATCGATGTCAGATTTCCATTGTCTTTCTCTTTATGTACTTTGATTCAAGTTTGTTTCAACTACTAAATGTCTGTTATGTCATTTTGTCATTTCATAAGCTTGATTTAATAGTAATCTACACTATCTTATTTGAACCATCACATGTGTGTTCTGGTTAATAAGCATAGCTTTCTTCATCCACCAGCTAAGTTACCTATTTGATTATTAATTCTTGAAAGCATTGTCTCATTTGGTTATATACATTTGACTGCTTTGATACCAATCCAGTAGGTCATTTATCCCATTTGATCCACACATAAACACAAAAAATATTACACTTTAAGTTACCAGGCTTATTCAAGATACAACCTGAGAAGAACTCCTGAAGAGATAACAAATTGGCGTCGTTGCCGGGGAGAGGAGACTGAAGTTCAACTTTCCTAGGAGACGACATAGAGATGATCCTTGATTATAGAAAAGGATTAGACATTACATTGGCTGTAATCATCTATCTGACGACTCCACAAATTCATCCTGGCTTCGAAGAGAATCAATACCATGGCGAATCCACAAGAATCACCTATCACACCAGTACCCAATCCAGAATTGATTCTCAGAAGAGGAAGAGCATTTCAAGGTCAGACTTATAAATCTTGTACTAAAAGTAATCCTCTTTCTCATTCTAAGAAATCAATAGAAGAAAACACTGAATCTTTTTCCTCTAATATTGTTAGTGAAAGATCAACCATAACAATTGCAGAAGAATCAATCGTTGAAAATGTTTCTGTAGAAGAACCAATTGTTTCTTATCAAGAGGAAAATGTCATTGCAAAAGAAGTGATAGGCTCTAATTTGGTTGAAGAAGCATCTAAGACTTTAGAAAGAAATCACAACTCCTCATCTCTTGATTCCTTTCACTCACAACAGGAAGAAGACCATATAAATATTCACACTAACCTTCTTACTGTAGAACATATTCTTCAGGAAATGTCTGCTAAAGGTGAAGAAAAATTGGCTGAATAACTTCCAAATTTCTATATAGCCTGATATCAAACTTCTTTCCCATCAGAAAGTTCCCCCACTTTTCAATTAAATCCCCCCAATGTTGAAGAATCTGATAAAAGTCTATCACCTCTCTCACCAATAATCATTATGGTTGCACCTGCTCCATTGACCAAAATGCAACAAATTCTAGATGCTCGATATGCACCTCTTGTTTTGCAAAATCCACCTGCAACCATGCCTACTAGTGATTACCAAAAATATATGCCAAAATTCAAAGGAGAGGGAGATGTAACTACAGAGGAACATATAAAATCTTTCTATAGCTATGATGAGAACTTAAACATAGAAAATGTTGATGTCTGGACCAAAGTCTTTGTCTAGAGCTTGGATGGTCATGCTAGGAAGTGGTTCAAGGAAATTCCTGTTGGTTCTATAGCTGGAATAGAAGAGTTGGATACTATTTTTTTAAAACACTGGGGAGATAGGAGATATTTCTTGTACTATATCACAGAGTTTGGAAACCTTAAGAAAGAGAATGGTGAATCT
>ML785805.1:18885-44091 GCA_009831015.1 Picea engelmannii
GGTGCACTTGAATTGAAATGCATGATTTGAATATCTGTAATTGTGATAAATTGTGCCTCGCATGAAATTGATGGTAATAGTGTTTATTGTTCTTCTATAAACTGTTGCATTTGAATGATTGTAAGATGACAAGTTTGGCCTTTGGGATGGGTAGGAAATCCTTAAGGTATTTTTCTGAGGGATCAACTTCACAGTTCTATAGTCGGGGCAGACACCATGGGACTGCTACAGTCCCATTGATCCTTTGAAAATACCTTTCTCGGTTTTAGAACTCAACTTCTATGAATAGAGGGCGCTTCCTTCAAACTAGTCATCCAAGTAACTGCAGGCTCATGTCCACAACCTTAATAAAACTTTGGCTGAGAGCTAAGGGTGTAGCCCTCAGAACTTACCAAAAATCTCATATGACCAGGACCATGGAACCCAACACTGCGCCCAACGGGAGCTAAGCCTTCTGAGCTTCGAGGCTTCAGGGGTTCAGAGCTTTGGGATGTTAGAATTCTCATAACATCCATATTGCGCCGAAGGTGACCTATCAAACTGGTAACCTGACGGATGATGGGAAGTTGGCGACCAGTGACCCATCGTCGTAAGAATCCATTCCCTTTCTGAACCTCAATCCACTCCTCGGATGTGAATGATTCGGATTTTATGAGCATAACGAAATGAATACAAATTATTAAAATATGCTTAACAATAAATAACAGAGATACAGTAAAATTGGTTTTCTATTCAATAAGGAAATAAGCTGAAACTGTAAAATGCAGCGGAAAACAAGCTTGTTGGAATGGTGGTGACTTATCTTTGAGAAGAGATGTGACGGTTGTTCTCATTCGCAAGAAGATGATTACAATGAGGCTTTGAAGACCTTTTTACCATAAAAAATAATTTCAAAAACCCTATACATCCAAAATCCTAACCCTAGGAGATGAAGCGCCAAAAGTCATGTGGGCCCCGTTTGGGTAAGTTAGTACATCAACTTCCCGAGGTCGTAACTTTTGCATATGATCTCCGTTTTAGGTGCACGATAGCCCGGTGGGAAGGAGTCGCCGAGGAGATTCATTTAGGGGGCTCAATAAAATCCTTCAACTATCATTGAGAAGTCCAATCTCAAAAAACCTTCATTTAGGCCCTCAAAATGGCCTTGGAAGTTAAAACTACTAAAAATAGTAAATTGCCAAAATTGCCAGAAAACTATTTTGAGCAAGTTGGAAAAGATGGGTGGCCACTGATATCCACCTGGATCAATCCTCCCTCCTTAGGAATCAATGGTATCCATTGAATTGAGTTCCCCCATCAGATGAGGAAATTTCTATTGAATTTGGCCACAGGTGAAACACTTGCCTTGGTGCAGGAGTTGCCCTACTTTGACGACTCGATAAAGCTGGATCCTTTGTTGTCGAGTGCCCTTGATTTGTGTGTCCACAATATGATCACTAGATTCTTGTTGCATGCAGTCAGTTTTGATATTTTTTGGTGTCAACGACTCTTCTATCTCTGAGGTGTCCAATAATGGTGGGAAATATGGTCGAAGGAGAGCCACGTTGAAGACTGGGTGTAGGCCAAGGAAAGGGGGAATGTTGATCTCAAAAGCATTGTCACCCACAACCTTGGTGATGGTGTACGACCCATAACGGAGTAGGTGAAGCTTCTGATGGGGTCATGTAAGGCGTTCTTTCTACAAGTGCAACTAAACTTTGTCTCCCACCTGGAACTTATGTGGCACCCGATGTTCATCATGTCGTTGGTTATACTTGGCATTAGACTTCTATAGAATATCCTGAACCTATTGGTGGATGTGTTGGATCTGTTCAATGAATCGGATGGCTTTGTCAACTTCTGGTGGAGCAGGGGACGAGTCGGTCGAGGTGGTCACCAGGGGTAGTGCAACATCCATGGGGCCCAATGGTTGGAATCCCAACCCCACCTGAAAGGGGTTGTGACTAGTTGAGCTATGAAGGGCTCGATTGTAGCTATGATGGACATAGGGATGACTCTCATCCCATGTGTGGGGGTGTTTTGAATTGTACATGCACAGGATATGTACGATCATCTGATTGATGACCTCAGTTTGGCCATCTGTCTGGGGGTGGAAGGCACTGGATTTGGTGAGCTTGTTATCCAGTAGTGACCACAGGGTCGAATAGAATGTGTTGAGCAACCGACTATCACGGTCTGAGATAATGGTTTTTGGGGTCCCAAAATGTACCCATACTCGTTCAAAGAAGAGCTTGGCAGTGGCTTCTGCTATGATGTTCTTCTTGCAGGTGGCTAGAATCACCATCTTGGAAAAGCGATCAACAACCACAAAAACACAGTAATTTCCCCTCTTGATGGATGGGAGGCCCGACATGTAATCCATTGAGATGGATTCCCATGGCCTGTTAAGAGTAGGCAGAGGGGTGTACATTCCATGTTTCTTAGTGGTTGGTTTGGCAATAACGTAGGTGGTGCAGGACCTGATATACTTGTCAACATCCTATCGAAGTTTCGTCCAGTAGAAATGTTTCTGCAACACTGACACTGTTTTTTCAACGCCAAAGTGTCCTTCCACCCGATTGTAGTGAGCTTCCCAAATCAGCTTCGCGTTCTTGCTTGATGGAATGTATAGATGGACCAGACAACACAAAAACCCATCTTGAATATGGAAATTAGCGACCACTGAGTTGGTGCCCAACATTTGGTAGGTGGTGGAGAAGTCAGGGTATGTCTCGTAGAGGTGGGGCCATCTAGAGGTCTCGTGGCTATAAGAGTCTAGCACTGTGGTGAGTGTCGCGGCAGGAGGACGGTTGAGGAAATCGGAAACTCAGTTGGTACTTCCTGTTTTATACTTGATGTTGAGGTGTAACTACTGTAAGTATGTGGACCACTTCTGATGGCAGTCATTCTGCAATTTTCCTCGAGTTTGAATGAACTGTAGTGGCTTGTGATCAGTGTGGATGATTGTCTCCTTCCCAAGAATGTAATGTCTCCATTGGCAGTAGGCTTTCACAATTGAGTACATTTCTTTGTCGTAAGTAGGATACTTATGGACAACATATGAGAGTGTCTCACTATGATATGCCACGAGGTGGTCGTGTTGAGTGAGAACGACGCCCACAACATAGTCTAAAGCATCTGTCTCGATCTCAAAGGGATGTTGCAGTTCCGGTAATGAAAGTACTGGGGATGAGCACAAACGCTTCTTCAATTCATTGAAGGCTTGCTATTGGGACAATCCCCACACAAATTTTTCCTTACCACCACCCTTGGTTACTTGGATGAGGGCCCATGCGATATGAGAGAATACCAACATGAACTTGCAATAGAAATTGGTGAGGCCCAAGAAGCTCCGAAGTTCAGTGAGTGTGGTTGGGGATGGCTAGTTACAGATGACCTGGATCTTGGCTAGATCCACATGCACACCATGTCGATCAACGATGTAGCCTAAGTAATGAAACCTGGCTATGCCGAAGGAGCATTTTTCCAAGTTTGCATATAGTTTGTGCTGCAGAAGGGTGTGCAGAACCTGCTGAATATGTTGCAAGTGTTCTACCCAAGTCTTGCTATATATGAGGATGTCATCCAGATACACCACTAAAAAATTATTGGTGAAAGTTCATAAGATATTGTCCATCATCCTCATAAAAGTTGTTGGAGCATTTGTCAAACCAAAGGGCATGACCAACCATTCGAAAATACCTTCTTTTGACTTGAAGGTGGTCTTCCATACATCTGTCTGTTCTATTGGGACCTGGTGGTAGCCAAATTTCAGATCAATCTTACTGAAGTATTTCTCCCCCATGAGCTGATCAAGGAGGTCGTCGATTCGAGAAATCAGGTACCGGTTTCAGACTATGATTTTATTCAGGGCCCGATAATCAATGCAGAGTCGCCGGGTCCTGTCTTTCTTCTGTACTAGGCTGATTGGGCTCCCACAAGGCGATGAGTTGGGACGTATGTGCCCCTTGTGAAGAAGTTCTGGGATTTGCCTCTTGATCTCCTCATTTTATAATAGAGAGCGGTGGTAGATTGTCCCATTGGATAGCAGTGCACCTAGGGTCAAATTGATGGGATGCTTGACCTGGCAGTGCAGAGGTACCCCAGTAGGAGAGGAGAAGATATCTGAGTATTATTCCACGACCTTATCAACTTACTTCTATTATGTGGAGAGATCGAACGCGGAGGCCCTAGATGTGGCTGCGATCTTTCTCCCACTCTGAGAGAGAATCACGAAGAAGAAAAATTTCTTGGTCTAAGAGATGACCTTCCTGCATTGCTTGGCAGAGATCAAGGAAATAGCACTAGGGGGGATGGCCTCGGGTATCCTATACAATTTCTTGTTCAAAGTAATAATAACACTACGAGGCCTAGTCTCATATACAACATGACGTTTTCATAAATAAGGTTGGCTAAAGAGAACATTACAAAGTTTGAGAGGAGAAACATCACACAATACCTCATATTTGAAGGACTTGATACCGTACGACAGTTGGCACTGTTGGCTGATGTGGAGATCTGTTCCTTGGCGGAGCCATCCAATGGTGTAGGGTTGTGGGTGTGGCATTGTCAGTAGGTCAAGCCGCTTGATGACCTCTACTGAGATGAGGTTCTTCTGGCTACCGATATCAATGATGAAGTGCAGCGGGGTGCCTTTTACCCACATCTGTGAATGGAAGAGGCGCTCACCTTCTTCTGGCTCATCTGGTTCACTAGGCTGGAGCTTGGTGGTAGAAACTGTGGCACTAGGTTCCATGTCAATGATCTGTATTCCCCTTTATGGTTCTGAATCAAAGTCAAAACCCGCATTTGATTAAGAGGCTTTCACTTTGGACAACAGCGACTGCTTTTAGCGGCAGTCAACAATGTTATGCCAAGGGATCTTATGGAAGTCGCACCACTTCCCAATGTATTTCCTTGTCTTTCTGGTGTCCTTCTTTGCTTGTGGCTTGGACTAGTTGTACTGGTACTGTCCATATTTTCTATGTCCTTTGTTCTGTGGGTTGGGGCCACCCCTTTCTGGCTTTTGCTGTGAGGTGTTCCCAGAACAAAATTACCGCGTCTTTTGTTTGAGCTTCTGCTCGATTTTGACGACATATCGGTAGGTCGCGCCCAAGGACAAGATGTCCAAAAATTCCATTTTGGTCTGAATGTATCTATGAAGAGCACTAGATGTCGCTCTGAATCTTTGATACCTAGCTTGGTGCGCAAGGTATGGAAGATATTTGTGAACTCTGGCACTACATGGTCTCTTTCTTGCTACAGTGTGGTCCATTTGGTATACAATTCGTCATAACTTCCAAGTGGAAGATGACTATACAAGCCGTATGACCGTACAATTGACATGGCAAGCACAATTGGCAGGCTGACTGGGCATACGGATGCTGACATGGTAGGTTGACTGGGCGTACGAAGTTGACGTGGAAAATATAGGTGGACCAACTAGGAAGTGACACATGTAACCACTGCAAGGGTGACATGTGGCACTGGCATGTCCATATGGTGACACGTGGCAGGGTACGACGTTGATAGGGTAGACATGTGGCAGGGTACGACGCTAACAGGTGGACCATTCGGTGGTTGACACATGGCATGGTATCAACAAATGTCATGGTGCCATGTGGCCCAAACATGGGATGCCATGTGGCACCCATTGGTTGGCTCGTTGTTCATTTGCAAAAAATTGTTGAAGTCTATGAGTTTCGAACCAGAGACCTTCCACCAATCTAGTGACTTGGCAAGTCGGGCTAGCCAGCCAGCTTGCACATTGGTTCTTAACCCTTAACCGCATCTATTGTATTTAAGTTGGTTATAATATATTTTGGATGGGGGGAAGGGATGGGGCCTAGCCCAAGCCCTCGGTCGCAAAAATCCACATATAGCCATAGGCCATACTTCTTATTTTTTGGCACAATGCATTGCAGCCTAGCCCTCGGTTTCTGGGATTCCTCCATAGGACTCGGTCTAGTATAACAGATATGTGTGTAGAGTTCAGAGCCTAGGCCACATGGCCTTTGCATATGATTGAACGCTAAAATATTGAGGGGCCACGACATACGTGCATAACCGTCAGCTAGAAAGCTTACCATGTGACCCGGGCGATGAATGGTGGTTGGGTGCCTAGTTTTGGGACTCGGTCTGATTATATATTGCCATGTGACTAGATATTGCAAGATAAGGGCGAGCACACAACCCCTAGGGGGCTGGCACTTGGCCATATTGAACCATGTGTCCATGTTTAGGGGCACGCGCCCAGGTCATAGGGGATTAGCCAAAATATATTTCAAAAAGTGGGTATTATCACTATATAATAGTGATTGTTGATTATTTTTTGGGCAGTTTTGGAGATTTTTGGCCAATATTGGGGGATATTGGGCCCTTTTTGAGGCTAGATCTTGGAAGCGGGTTGGGAGATGGTTACCAACTTCATATCTATATAAACCAGGACTTCTTGAGGCCATGAAAGGAGATTCAAAGTAGGTTTATGCTGACGATTTGCCAAGACAAAGCCATTTTTATTTAGGGAAGTTGTTGAGGAGTGCACCTTTGCGGGCCATTTCTGGGAGCTCTGGTCATCCGATTTGAGTGTCATTTATTTTGTTGGGTTCTTGAGATCTGGTAGAACAAGACCAAATCAATTTTGTAACCTTATGGAACTGTTGTGATGTACTTATTTATCTTTTAACAGAAATAATAAAGCCTCACCCACTGAGACAAAGGCCTGGAGATGTAGGCAAGACTGTCGAACTCCGTTATCACATTGGTGTTATGGTTTCCTATTGTTTTATGCTTCATTTCAGTTATGTACATGTTTATATGGTTGTCACATTTCTTCTATATGTCTTCCTCTTTCTTTAAGATTCCTAATTGGTTAATCAACACATGCTTAATAACTCAATCATAGTCGTGTAAAAGATCTTTTCGAATCACCAAGCTTACCAACAAATATTCATTAATCAAAAACCTATCAAGCCTTTTTGAAATTCTAGCAGAGCCAGAACGCCCATTTCTCCAAGTAGGCCCCATGATGACTGGTTGTACATCTACCAGACCGGTTGCATAGAGAAAAGAGGAGAAATAATCAACAAGAGGGTCCAATCTTGCATTTTCTCCCCAAATCTCTCTAGAAGAAATTGTAAAGTTTAAATCTTCCCCAATAATTAAACCTTCTTCCCTGAGAAAACCACAATCTTCCAATTTTTTCCAAAAAAGAGGGTCTATCCTTATAAGGCCCATAACAATTCAAAAGTTTGACCAGAATAGATACATCTTGGAGGCGACCTTCCAAAATAATACCAGCACTAGTGTCATAAGCATTTAGAACTTCTTTTAAAGGATTCCATCCTGAAACCAAACTTCATGACTATCCACATGAATTCACTGCAACACAATTCTAACTAGGGAAACATTTGAGGAAAAAATCTTTTGCTTTCTCACTCTCCACCATAGTTTCTTGAAAGAATATAATGTCAGGGATCATTGATTATATTAACCTTCTCAGGGATAATAGCTTTGGGGAACCCCCTACCCCACACAAATTTAAAGAAAATAAAATCATTTAAGAAAAGCTTCTTCGGGCAGTCGAGCTCTAAGTTCCCTAGGAGAAGAAGAAGGAACCGAAGAAGGATTCAAGCCATCTTGGAGAGGCAAATTAGGAGAAAAGAAAGGTGCCAAGACTCCTTCAATAATTTTAGGGGGATTTTTGTAAGTTTTCTATGAGGATTTCTTCTGAATGGTAACATTTGACCTCCCTTCTTTCAAAGGCTCAAATTTATTACTTATTTCCAGAGGGGTCTTAGTTAAAATATCTTTGTAAGAAGGTGTTTTGTCTTTACAAAGACCTTCATTTTCCAACAACTCCTTAGAAGAAATAATCTTATCAACCCTATGTTCAGATAAAAGAGTCAGAGGCTCGATATAACCATCCAAAAAACCCAAAGGCTTACCCTGTAACCCATGACATTGATTAGACAAAGAAAAATTCAACTCCTTTTCATGAACATTACGACAAGCTGCATCCATTGAAATTTTAGGAGTTTGGAAATCCATAGGGTTAAAATACTTCTCAATCATAGGGTCCTCTCGCTCACTTCTTTCCAATGATAACCCTAAAGGATTCTTGAAATTCTTCATCACTAATTCCCAGAACCCTCCAAAAATTTCAACAATCCAATCCCCATGTTTCAATAACGAATCAATGTCATTTTAGAAAGTGAATTGAAAAAGGAGGGAAAAATATTTTCATCTTAGCTAAAAAATAATCCTACTCAAACCCACAGTACGTATTATCTTCTAACTGTGGAGGGTATTTTTCCAAAGCTAATTCAAATCTCCTTCCTTGGAACCTGCTTCTTTCTTCAGTTCTGGGCAATTTTCTTTTATGTGACCCGTTTGTCTACAGTAATGGCATCGAAAAGGTTCTCTCCAATAATCCAAAATTTGAATAAAGGATCTATTGTCTGTAAGAATTTATATTTCAGCAGGTAACCCCAAGTCCAAATCTACTTCCACCAGAATCCACACAATTCTTTTATTGTTCCATGTAAGAGCCTTCTCATCAAATAAAACAAATTTTCCTATCGTATTTGCAATTTCATCAAATATGTTTTCCACCCAAAACTCGATAGGAAAATCAGGTAGAAGTAACCATACAAAACATTTTGAGAAAGTTTATGTATAAAGGTTAAAACCCAAAGTCCACCTTTTAAGCATTGACACCCCTTTGAGAAATTTTACGTATAAGGGTTAAAACCTGGAGTCCACCTCTTAAGCATTAACACTCCTTTGAAAATAATCCAGGACTCTAGAATTTTAAGAAGATCTCCTTTTATAAAAAGTGAAAGCATATACCAATGGTTTCCAAAAGGTCTAGATCCATTGTTTAAAGCGAGCCTTCAACATCTTGATGTAGAAGAATTCTCCAACTAGGGATTTATCCTTACTTTTAGGGTTTTGTCTTTCAAATTATTCTTTGTTGCTTCTCCAAAAGTTTTGTTCCTACCGCTTCCAACGCTTTTGTTATCCTTTCCTTCCCTATACGGAATCACATCCCCCAATTGTGTTGAAGAGAATTTTGAAGGATGGGATCTTATTTCCTTACAAGTATGCTCAGCTACATGAGGAACCGAGGAGCCAACATGAATAGACATAGCATTAAACCTTTTTTCCCCTATCTGGGGAGCCTCGTTTGGCGTGTTATATTTGTAAATGCGGAAACAAAAATATCATAAGCCAAGCATAGTCACACAAAATTAAAAAACACATAGATTTACATGGTTCACCCAAGATTTGGGCTACGTCCACCGAGCAAAGGCATCGATTGTCTTATTATTCAGATCATGGAGATTACAACAGACTCCTTCTACATCTCTCCCTCACTCTGTCAGCCTCTATGGGAATACATGAATTTATATTAATCTACACATGAAACTGATTTATTTAATGCAGTCATATCCAAATCTAACTTGGTCTCATTAGTTACAACAAACACAGAATTATAGGATCTAAAATCCTAATCCTGGGAATTTGTTGTCACTGTTTAACAATCTCCACCTTGACAATAATTAACATGATACCTTGCTCCTTCTTTTGTTCATCACCTTTTCTGCAAGCCAAGAGAAGCCAAGCACTTTCTGCGAACATGTCTGCGTAGTTCTCTTTTGTATGCACTTTCTTAAGAGAAACTCCATGTTCATCGATGACCTGTCTTACAAAATGGTATTTGATAGGTATATGTTTTGTTTTACTGTGGTAGGTTGGATTCTTAGCCAAGTGAATAGCACTTTGACTATCACAGAATAACGTTACTTTGTCCTACATCCTTCCAAACTCACCAAACAAACCTTTCAACCAAACCGCCTCTTTTCAAGCATGTGAAGCAACTACATATTTTGCTTCTGTAGTGGAGAAAGAAACATTGTTCTGTAGCTTTGACATCCAACTAGTAACTCCACATGCAAGAGTAAAGAAATACCCTGAAGTCGACCTTCTCTTGTCCAAATCACCTACAAAATCAGAATCAACATATCCACAAACTAATTCACAACCATTGTTATAAGTGATACATTAATCACTTGTGCCTCTCAAATACCAAAGCACCCATTTCACTGTTGCCCAGTGCTCTTTACCTAGATTTTACATATACCTGCTGACAACCCCAACTGCATGTGAAATGTTTGACCTTGTACTAACGATCGCATACATTAAACTTCCTACTGCATTAACATATGGTATTCGAGACATATATTCCTTTTCTTCTTTTGTACTAGGACATAAACTTGAAGAAATCTTAAAATGGGAAGCCAAAGGGACTGAAATTGGTTTCACATCGTTCATACCAAACCTCAAAAGTATCTTCTCAACACACTTTTGTTGTGACAACCAAAGCTTACCATTCCTCCTGTCTCTGAATAACTCCATGCCCAAAATCTACCTTATTTCTCCTAGATCTTTCATATCGAACATCCTAGCCATCTGAGCCTTTGACCTATTGATCTAAGTTATGCTTTTTCTTACTAAAAGCAGATCGTCAACATACAATACTAAGATAATGAATATGTCATTATTCAATTTCTTAAAGTAGACACAATGATCATACTCACGCCTTGTATAATTCTGGCTCCACCATGAAGGAGCCAAATTTCTTGTACCACTGTCTCGGCCACTGCCTCAAACCATACAATGATTTATTGAGCCTGCAAACAAATTTCTTGCTACGATTTTGAATGAATCCTTCAGGTTGTTCCATGTAGATCTCCTCATCCAAATCTCCATGTAAGAAACAGTCTTAACATCTAGCTACTCCAACTCCAAATCAAGTAAAGCAACCAATGCTAACATACATCGAATTGAAACAATCTTAACAATTGGTGAAAAAATATCATGAAAGTCAATACCTTCTTTTTGAGAATATCCTTTCGCAATCAGCCTTGATTTGTACATTTCCACCTTATCATCAACACCCTTCTTCAGCTTGTAGACCCACTTGCAACCTACATTTTTTCTATCTCTTGGAAGTTCTACCAAGTCCCATGTGGCATTCCTCTCTAATGCCTTCATTTAATTGTTGATTGCTTCTTTCCATTTATCACTGTTAGAACCCTTCACAACTTCCTGATAGCACAAAGGTTCATCATCATTATTACTTAAAGAAACTGACAAAACAAAATCATCATACCTTCTTGGAGGAAATCTGACCTATGTAGACCTTCTTAGGAAAGTTTGTGGCTCATCCACATTATGTTGATTGTTATCATCAACCATGTCTTACTCTGTAGAAAAATCTTCATGAACATCTTCAGAAACTTGTTCATGTTCACTTTCATCTGTATTTGAACTAGTTTCAAACTGAATCTATTGATACTTGGGTACTTCTCCCTATTTCATTTGAACATCTACATCTGATTTGATGAGAGATGATTCATCAAATATTACATCTCTGTTAATGGTGATCTTGTGGGCAGTAGGATCCCACAACTTGTACCCCTTAATACCATCACCATATCCAACAAAGATAAGATTTTTTTATTTTGGATCTAATTTAGAACGTTGATGTTTCAGAATTAGAGCGTAGGCTACACAACCAAAAACTTTAAGATTAGAATAATTACAAGGGTGACCTTTCCATACCTCTTCAGAAATCTTGCATTCTATTGTTGTTCATGGTGATGGTGATCGATTCACCAGATAACAAGTTGTAGTTATTTCTTCTGCCCATAGTTCCTGTTGCAAATTGGTTTTACTAAGCATACTCCTTGTTATCTCTAGAAGAGTCTTGTTCATGCGTTCAACGACTCCATTTTGCTGAGGAGTATAGGCAGTGGTTTTATGCCTATCAATCCCAAACTCCTTGCAATAGTTCTCAAATTCCATTGATGTAAATTCACCACCATTATTAGTTCTTAAACATTTAATGGATCTACTAGTGCTCTTTTCCACTAAAGCTATAAACTGCTTGAAAACAATAAATACATCAGCCTTTCCTTTCAACATATAGACCCAAACTTTTCTAGAGAAATCATTTATAAAAGTTACAAAATATGATGATCCTCCATATGAAATAGTAGGGGATGGTCCCCAAACATAAGAATGGATATAATCAAGGATTCCTTCACTGGTTTGTCTTTCGGTTTTAAATCTCTGCCTATTATGTTTTCCATAAATACAGTGTTTGCAGAAATCTAACTTTAAAGAATTTAGACTAGGAAGTAACTTGCGATCAGATAATACCTTCAATTTTTGTTCGCTCATATGGCCCAACCGTTGATGCCACAGTCGAACATAATCACTGTCATTCTCAGATACAGCTATCGCATGATCTGACTCGGTTCTTCCTTCTAACAGAAACATGTTTCCAACCTTCTTCGCTTTCATAACCAGTAGGATTCCTTTGTAGACCTTCATAACTCCACCTTGAACAATACTCTTATATCCTCCAGTGTCTAAGACTCCCAAAAAAATTAGGTTCTTCCTAAGCTCAGGTACATGTCTCACATCAGTGAGTATTTTAATAGTTCCATCAAACATCTTAATTCGAATGCTACCAATTCCCACAACTTTACACGAGATATCATTTCCCATGTAAACTATTCCATCATCTATAGACTGGTAAGTAACAAACCAGTGTCTATTTAAACACATGTGATTTGAAGCACCGAAATCTAATAACCACTATTGATCATGATGTGAACCAATACTAATTGATAATAATTCATCAGTCATACTTGAACCTGTTGTTGACCCTGTTTCAATTGCATTTGCTTCCTTTGTCTCTTTTGGAGGGTCTTCTTTGGAGGCTTATTGTCTCTTCCAACAATCCTTCTTCAAGTGTCCAGATTTTCCATAAAACCAACACTTAAGTTTTCTCTTCTTTCCCTTTGACTTTGACCGAGAGAAATCCCTCTGACCCTATCCTCTTTCTTTAGTTCTGCCTCTGACCATCATTGCCTCAGATGTAGAGGTTTCTAAATTGGTTTTCTTCCTTGTTTCCTCAGATAGCAGTGCTCCAACAATAACATCAAACTCAATACTTTCTGTTGTGTTGAAACTAATAGAGGTAACAAAGTGATCCCATGATGCGGGCAAAGAACACAATAATGTAATTTCTCTGTCTTCAGAATCGAGTTTTACTCCCATGCTAGTCAATTGGACTAGAAGAGTATTAAAAGTATTTAAATGATCAACTATTTTCGTATCTTCCTTCATGTGCAAACTGTACAATTGCCTTTTCAGGAAGATCATGTTCGTCAAGAATTTCGTCATATACAAGCTTTCCAGCGTCGTCCACAAACCAACTGCTATCTTCTCCACGACAATGTTGAACAAAACATCATCGGCCAAACACAGACGTATGGCACTCAGTGCTCTCGCATCGATCTCATCACAATCTTCATGTGTTATGGTCGTGGGTTGCTTTGATTTTCCCAAAAGCGCCTTCACCACGCCTTGTTGCACAAGCAGATTGTGCATCTTAACCTTTTAGATCTCGAAATTATTCTTCCATTGAACTTCTCAATTTCGAACTTAACACTCTAAATTTTCGTCATTAGCAAAAGAAAAAATTCCAAAACCACTACTTATAAATCCAAGGCCCTTTAAAAAATGTAGATAAATAATAATATAACTGCTCCAATAGTTTTAATAAAAAAAAACATTTGTTTACTAACCTCTCCTTTTATTAAAAAAAATTCACCTTCTAAAACATCCACCCACTTGAATTGTTCAGCTTTAAAAAGAAAATTCACTTTTGAAATAATTAAAATTAAAATTCACCTTTAATATAATTAAAATTCACTTTTTAATTCCTTTGGTTAATTCCTCCACTTTTTAATAAAAACTTAAGGACTTATCCGGAAATATCATAAGTCCACCAATAAAACAATGCTTCCCTTATGCAGCAACCTTAGCACTGATAGAGAAACAACGCTCCCACAAGGAAGAAGAGGGAGATTGGCGGATAACCCACCGCTAAGGAAAAACGCCACCGCTAAGGAAAAACAGCGGATCTGTTGCATGCTCCTCCTCCATGGTTTGGGAAAAACGCCACCGCTAAGGGAAAACAGTGGATCTGTTGCATGCTTCTCCTCCATAGTTTGGCACTGCTGATGGGGCTGCTCCTCTTCTCATGGTTTCACGGATCTCCAAAACACTTCTAATGGTTTGGCACTGCTGATGGGGCTGCTCCTCTTCTCATGGTTTCACGGATCTCCAAAACACTTCTAATACCACTTGTTATATTTGTAAATGTGGAAACAAAAATATTATATATCAAGCATAGTTACATAAAAAGTTTAAAAAGCGTCTCATTAAATAAATAAAGATATAGATTGTTTTATTATTCAGATCATGAAAACTACAACAGACTCCTTCTATATCTCTCTTCTTCACTTTATGAGCTTAGAAAACATACACAAATTTATATTAATCTATACATTAAACTGATTTATTTAATACAGTCATATCCAAAATCTAACTTAATCTCATTAGTTATTATCTAAAATCCTAATCCTGAGAATTCGTTGTCACCGTTTAACAGTGATCGGGTTTGACAATACCTTTAAGAACATCCCGTGACAAACCTTTTTGCTTGTGTGTCGTTTTGAGGAAGAGACAGGGCTGTTGTCCAAAGCACGTGACCTTAGCCATTTGACCCACCCAAATTTTTGGATATTTGTTGGAATGTCTCGTCTGGTCATCCTCCTCTTCCTGATCCATGTCCAGCAAGAAAGCCATGTCAGCTATTGACTAGACTTAGTATCTGTGCTGAACATCATTGTCACCCGATTTGCCAAAATCCACCCTCAAAAATATGAAAAGCCTAATACCTTCGCCTCCATGACCATCGATGCAGAGACCTTAACAAAACCAAGTTCAGCACTGCCTCTGGTTTGTTATGTGTTGTCACTTTGGTTGTTTGGGAGGGGTGTCTTTTTATATAGCTGTATGAGTTCTATATAAGTTCCATTCAGTAAAGGAACAGTTGTTAATGTTTTCAATCCAAAAATATATAAACCTTTTTTGTCGCTTTATTATAAAACGTTGTTAAAATAGTCGATCGCAGGAGAATTTGTAGCATGAAATTCTACGCTCTCCTCTCTATTTTCCCTCTAACTGGATTTAAAGGTGCTCACTCATTTTCCTCTTTACGTGGCTTGTCTGGATTTTACTAAGTTTATTATTTCACTTAGCTGAGAACTTTTGCAACCGTTTGAAACGGTGCTGCAACTATCAGAATTCCATGTGTACACTAATAACAAATTATAGTTCCATGAGCCATGCATACAACTAAATTTTCACAATATCTATATATATTAGAATCAGTACAGAACAAGGTAATCCAAGCTTATCGATCTAAGAGATATGAGCAAGACTGTGTGAGTGACGTATCAGCTGACTTCAGTTTTATCTGAATCTCGTAACAATATCACACCAAATCCAAATAACAGTATTTAAATGCACAAGTGACACTGGTCAGCTAGAAAAGCTGGTGATGCTTTTTTCCGTCTGTTTCTTTAGCTTCCTCTTTGGACTCCTCCTTATCGTGATGCTCATGAAAACCGTAACCCCCTTCTCCCACTGCAGCTGCTGCTGCAACCTCCTCCTCAATCTTGTGCCTGCGCGCGTTCTCTGGATCCTTCTTTTCTTCGTGCTTCTCGTGCTGCACATCGTTACAACAACAATTACTCAGAATTCAAAGCTCTGTACAAATAAGAAATCAGTTACTCAGAATTCAAAGCTCTGTAAAATAAGAAATCAGTTGACCTGATCACATAGGATAAGCATGGGACTCATTGCCTATATGATCAAAACATATTAAAGAAAACATATCTGGGAAAAGGATGTTATATAAATAGTACCAATGCAAAGCCTCCGGTACCCACTATTCCCAGTCCACCCAATTCCTCCATATGCTTGTGATATTTTTCCTCCTTCAATGCCTTCTCGTGATCAACAGTCTCAGCATTCCCCGCACCAAACATATCTGCGCTCTGGGGTACCTGCTCATCACCATCTTCCTTGCGGTGGAACAGATGGTGATGCTGTTTTTCCTGAGACATCTTCTCCAAACAAAAATTTCAAAGACAAGAGTAGCGTAACCTCACAATTCTTTCAAAAAATAAATAGAAATGGTTGAGCAGAGCATAATCCAGACGCGTTGTGAGAAATAAGATAGACATGGGTTGTTTATATAGCCTTTGCACAAGCGGTAAGTTGAGAGTGACTTGAGTAGAGGCGGTGCCTCTCTCCAAATCATAAATGTGGATGCTCACTTTCTAGACGTGGCGGAGCGGGTGAGATAAGCATGTCTCTCATGGACTGATCAATTACAATAACTCCTTTCCACTTGTAACAATCCTTGTATCTCCTCCTGTGTAACTAATAGGATACTTACACTTAGATTAGAAGACGTGAGTTACACTCCACTACTAGAAACTCGTCGAAATTCCCAAGCATATACTCGTCCAAGGAAAGTCGTATACGAATGAGTTAAAATCTTTTTAATATTTTGAAAAGAGAAAAGGATGGTTTTGTCCATTATATCATAATTCCGTCGTGACTCAGAGACAAAAAAAACAGATGGAAAGCCAATTATATCACTCGTTCGATCATTAAAGGAAAACGAAGGGCAACCAATCACTCCCTATTCACGACACGATGCGAATGAGATATAAAAGGGTTTAAGAAGTTTTCAACATCACTCTAACTTTAGTAAGAGTTAATAATAAATAAATATTCGAGTATACAGGTTTTCATATTTAGTTATATTTGGAAAAAAAATTGGATCAAAATTGTATGTGGAGTTTTTGAAATGTAAAATAGGCTAGTATGTGGAGTTTGTGGAGTTTTTGAAATGTAAAGTAGATATTCTACCTATTATCAAAGACATAAATATATGATGCTATTAAATATTTTTAAACATATTAACTTTAACACTTAATATAATTAAGTTTATCAATCAAAATATTTTTCTTTATAAATTAATAAGACGAGGTTAAATAAATGTGTAGGATGGTTTTGTTTAACTAAAGAGGAAAAGGGGATTTGATTGAACATTTGAAAAGACAAATGAAGGATTCACAAACCAACTTTTTGAGTGTGTATTAAAAGATAAATAATTGTTTTCATAAAATGTTATAAGTTACGTACATGTACAACAAAGATAGTTTGGATTAGGTTCAATTAATAACATATTCTCATTTAAGGTGAGAATACCATAGTAGAAGATTCCTTTAAGGACTAAGTTATTTATTTGCTCAAACTTGTGAAGACAACCACCTTTTCACCCAAAGCTTTCCTAATTTTACTTGGCCTACATTGGTATTCAAATTTGGTAGACACACTTTTAATTAGATTTGAAGTGGATTAGGCATAAATAAAAAAGACCTCAAGAAATGTTTGAATAATCTTATATTTAGATTGATTAAAAATAATGAGTGTAATGTTGTTGATAGTAGAAGGTTACTTGGATATTCAACCAGTTAAACCAATTAACAATGATTTCAACCACATCGATGTGTGTAAGTTAAGGCTAGAAAGTTAGAGATCTAGTCATACTTAAGGTAATAAAAGTTGACTACATATTTCTTATGAGAGTTAACTATGTATTGGGTTATATAATATAGATGATCATATGGATTAATCTATAGTAACATTTTCAATGTGTTTAGTTATGCTCATTTGTGCTTTAGTTGCTATAGTACTATAGTTAACACCACCTTTTCTTGGAATTCATTATTCTTCATTTTTTTAATTCCTTGGTCATCCAACATGGTATCATGGTTGTTCATTAGTGACCAACCCTATTGTCTACAAATTTCTTTGGATGTTCTTGATTGTCTATGCATTCATGTTGAATTATATCTCTCTAGTATATTGACTTAGATTTCAAATTGTAGATTGGATTAGGGTTATGTAGAGTGATTATGATTTTTAAACAAGAACTCGTTGTTTTGAATGACCATAACTATGGCATGTGGGCACAACATATGGATACATTGGTAAAGAGTAAAACATTTTGGTAGGTTACAAAAATTGTGGCTCTAGACCCTAACAACGAAAATGCAAGTTCTCTTAATGGGAAGAAGGACGAACTTGTAGGAGTCATTATGACCTACATCTTCAAGGAGATTCATTTTCATACAAGGAAGATTGAATGTTTGAATCAAGTCCAAAAGAAGTTTCAAAAGACACTCTTCAACAAGATCAACAAGAGACAAGTTATGTAGATTGAGAAAGAGTTGATTTCTTGTAATCCTCTCCCCTTTGGAAATATTGAAGACTATTTGGCTCGCATGAAGGAGCTTTATTTAAAATTGGGCAATGTGGAAAGGATTTTTTGAAGAATGACGATCAACTTATATAAATTATATTTGATGAATCTAAAGAAACCCTATGATGTTTTCTATTTGACATTCCCTTATAGTTAGGCTTCCAAACAAGAAGATGGTAAGGATGAATACTTTTGATTCTTTCTATGATTTGCTAATTAAGGCACATGAAAAGTTTCTTAATCAAAGTTAACTTGATAATAAGAAACATGATTTTCTCCCTAAGGGAAAATTTTAACATAACTACCAGGAAAGAGGTTGAGAATGCAATCAACAAAAATATCATGGGGATTACCATGAAGGATTTCATCAACCAAACCAACATAAAGAAGCATGATGATTAGTCATAAAATAAGAAATGTAAGAAGAAGGTCATACAATATTGTGGAAATATAGGACATGTCGAGAAGGTTTGATGGAAGAGAACAAAATATCTTAAGAATAAGGTCAAGAAGCTTGAAGACGAGGTGTTTACTAGTTGATCAACGAACCTACCATCTAGAGCTTGAAGGTCATACTAAATGACGCGGTTGGAATTTAGTACGACCTACCATCCTCAAACCGATGGTTAGACTGAAAAGGTGAACATAGTGCTAGAGGATATGCTATGAATGCATGTTATGCATAAACCCAAGCAGTGGGAAGAATATCTACATTTGGTAGAATTTGCTTACAACAATGGTTATCAAGAATCATTGAAGATGAGCCCATTTGAATCTTTGTATGGAAGGAAGTGCAGAGTTCCAATTAGTTGGGATAGTCTAGTGGAAAAAGTTACACTTGGACTCGAATCACTAAAGGAAATGGAGCAAGCCATAGTTCAAATAAGGAAGAATCTAAAAATTTCCCAAGATAGAAATAAGAGCTATGTTGATAGCAAGAGAACCCCTAAAGATTTCAAGATAGGATACCATGTGTATCTCTGGGTGAAACCCAAGAGAAGTTCCATGAAAATGGGAATGCGTGCTAAGTTGGCTCCCCGATACTGCAGATTTGAAATCCTAGAAAGAATAGGGCTAGTATCCTACAAACTTTCTTTACCACCTACTATTAGAGAACACAATGTATTCTATGTGTCTTTGTTAAAGAAATATCTGCATGATTCTAATCAAATTATTGATTGGACTGTAATACAGGTGGAATCTGAAAGAGAATTCCACCTGGAAACCAAATGCATCCTAGACAGGAAAGAAACGATGCTCCAGAATGGAGCCATCGCGCAGGTCAAGGTGCAATGGAATCATTTTGGAGATGATGAAGCTATAAGGGAGCTTGAAGATGCCATGAGATTCACATACCCATTTTTGTTTAATGTATAATTGTAAAGCATGGTGTTTTGAACACCAAGGACAGTGTTTTATTAAGGGGGAGGGGAATGTGACACCCTGTTTTCTCCCAAGACTATAATTATGCATGAACCTTATATGTTAATAATATAAGGCATGTAATTGTGTTTTGATTTAAGATAAAAAACAAATTGTTGACTGAGAGGGAACAACCTTGATAAGTACTAGCCATGATACACCAAAGGAAATTGATGAAGTAGAGGACTGATGGGATGGTTGATCGAAATGAAGACAAGAATATTCAGTGAAGAAAATAGGAAGCTTGCAAAAAATGCTTATATATGCTTACAAACACAATGATTTCACCACCAACACACCAGATTAATGGAAGAGACCACATGAAAATTAAAGAGAAGGTCATAAAGGTGGTTGGGTAGTAATGACTACTGCAATTGGCCCATGCATGGAAAGAATGGACAATTGAATGGCTGTCAGGAACGTACCACAAGCTTCCCCTTCAAATTGAAAAAGGGTGGATTGCAAGTTACATCTGCAGGGGATTCAATAGAGAACCCAAGGGAATGGAGAGAGGCACGGAAAGGTAGTGCGAGCAACAAGAGAACACAAAGAGAGATGGGGAAAAAAAGATGAATGGAGAAAAGAAGAGAGCTCAGAGAGAACAAGCAACAAAGAATAGAAGATGGTTGCGTTGATTAAGAAAGGAAAGGATAACTTTCTGGATGAAAATAGGAAGCTTTTCCAAGCTGAGGATGATCACCCTGAACAGAGATGACCCAGATCCTAAACTAGAGCAATAATGGGCTGCAACTTGGAGCTTACTGGATAGAAACCAGAACTAGTAAGGGGAGGTCATTGAGGTACTATTAAGAAGAGAAGGGACTCCCTTGTATAGAGGAAATCTAGTTGAGAAACGACCTGATAAACCTATAGAAACCCTGAGCTCAGTAGGAACTGGTGACTTATGTTGCATCAAAAGGAGAAGGAGAATAACCTTCTCGAATAATCACAAACTTGGAGCCCTGATGAGTCAATTTCCTTGGTTGTATCATGGCTTGGAATGGGGGTGGTGTGTTGTAGGAAGTGACTCTACAACAAGGCCTCAATTCAGGAGGAAAGGCATCCTATCTCAGTTAGTTGAATTAGATCACTCCTTATCAGATAAGTGATTTGTATGTATTGAACTGATTGTGAATGATTGTGTGAATGTTTATGGATAGAACAATTGTGTGTCAATATATATATATATATATATGAATGTTTGAATCCAAGGGATTGCTTGTACACTTAATCTATGACCTGAATGCGATAAGATAAGCAACATGATGATGAATACTAATGCTTGGTTAAATCATAAAAATGAATGAACACAACTACTACTTGTTCGAATACCCCATAAGTTTTCGGTGTGATGAGCCTGCAACCCATGCGAGGCCTAACCCTTAGTTTGACAGTCTATAGAGACTTCACGATCATCTTAAGTCCTCGATGGTTAGAAGCTGAAGTATTGCAGGACTCTGAAAATGACTAATTCCTTTGAATGGAAATTTGTGACTCTGTAAACCTTGTGTTGGTTGACAAGGAACCATTGTTGTTGATCTGAATCGACCGTGACCGTTGATCAGTGGTTAGTCAGAGTCGTTGTGTCAGAGATATCCCTCGAGCATTGTGGGAAGGGATCTGAAACAAACTTATCAGAATGAGACCTTTAGGAGGAAATATCATGTACTGTAGATATGTCTTGCCAACAAGATAGTTGGTGTGAGTTGAAGCAACAAGTGTCACTTACCTATAGGTGGATGAGTTGAGTGGAGTACACATGGTAGGAGAAACTTAAGTTATGAATCAATCTCAACTGTATATTGGGAGATTGTGATTTACACCCACATCTGTCCATTAAGGAGAAGGGTATATTCCTCAATACCCTGGTTTCAGATTAAGGAAACTGCTCGAATCGTTCTATCTTTGAATGGATGGAATCAAAGGGGAATATTCCTCGATACCCTATCTATCGAAGGTAAGTCATAAGAGTACTAGTAAAGAGTCCAAGTGATGGATCTGATGGTTCTGCATGGAGCGAACTCATTTGATGGAAGAATTTCACAGGAACATGTGGATGCAACGTAGTTGTCATGGTGGATGACGAATGTGTCAAAGTGTCACATGGATGCCACGTGTCAATGGTTAAATAGGTCAAAGACCAAGGAACCTTAGAAATTCCACTTAGGGGGTCGGGTACATTACAAATATGAGAGAGAGAGAGAGAGAGAGAGAGAGAGAGAGAGAGAGATTCCGTGACATGACCAACAACGATGGTTGGGTACGTTACATCGCTTTTCTCTCATCTCTTCAAATGCAAGTACAAAGAAAGAGGAAATCTCTTTGGAGTTTCCTTTGACATTATCACATGCATGACTGCTATACAATCTCTCCTCCTTTGTTATGATCTCAAAATACCACTCATAGTTGTTCTTCTCAGCTATGGAACAAAATACAATGCTATAGAATGGAACCGTTTCTCCTCCTGGTGGCACAATATTTAACGTAGCCCGATAGCATCCTAGGGTTAGGGTTTTGACTTCCTCAATCCTCAATTAGTGATCATGTTTTGGAAATTCTAGAATATTCTTGAAATTCCATATTTGGCTAGCTCCATATGTGTTATGAATGGGGGTTGGTATGGCATCCACTCATACCATGGTGGTCAACAATGTAGGTCAAATTACAAGAGACATAACTTTTTCATACGAGCTCTGATTGAGGCATTCAACAAATCATTAGAAAGGTATCAGAGTGTTGAACACCATTAGAAATGTGCATACATGATTTAGGTGGATATTGGTGGCCACCCACCTATTCCAACTGGCACAAAAAAGTCTTCTGACAACTTACTATTTTTAGCAAGTTTTAGGTTCCTAAACGTTTGGGGCCATTTCAAGGGCCTAAATTATGTTTTTTTCAGGATCAAGCACTTCAATGATATCGAAAGGCTCTCATTGAGCCCCAAAAATGAATCTCCTCGACGATACCTTTCCAACGAGCTATTGTGTTCCCCAAAAAAGATCTTATGCCAAAGTTACGCCCCTGGGAAGTTGATACACCAAACTACCCAAAATGGGGTCCACAAAACTGTTGGCTTTTCATCTTCTGGGGTTAGGGTTTTGGATTTTATTTATGTTAAAAAGGAATTTAGAGCCTCATTATAATCCATCTTCTTTCGAATGCGAGTAGTCATCACATCTCTTCTCAGAGATAAGTTGCCACCATTCTAGTGAGTCTTTCACTCTATATTTTTATAGTCTTTGTACATTTTCGCTCATTAATAGAAAATTGTGTATTATTGTATCTTCGTGTTTATGGTTGCATCTCTGATACATTTATTTTATATTATTGGATATCTAAGATAGCTCTGTACATTTATTTATTATATCTCCGCTCTCATTTTGTGCCAAAAATATTCTGAATTAATATTGGAAAGACTCTGTCACAGGTGCCAACTCAAACTAACAGCCTACAGTCCCTCATTCCCCACATGCTTGTCCCACCCCAGGAAGTGTGCCCCTTCTCTGCTCAACAGTCCTTTGGCTGCCCCACTTCCCTCCTAGGGCTTCAACAATAGGCTGGATAGGAAGTATCAAATCTTTGTAGTTGCAGTTTAGCACCTTCGAGAAATCAATTCCTAGAAATTCTCTCACCCAGAGAGAAATTTATCACGGGCCTGCCAACCCGCCTCTTCAATATCCCACAGGCCTTACAACCCGCTTCTTTAGTCTAGCTCCCAAGCTAACCAGGTATAGGTATAGGTACGGGTATGGTACTGGTTTAGGTACAAATACAAGTACAGGGAGGTATGAAGGACAACTCAATGATTGAGTGAATGATCATGGAAAGATTGGAAAATGAACTAAGTCTAAGCCATATGTATGTGTGTCCCCAACTTGACAATTGTCATGTTGAGAGCTACTTTGGCTCACTTGTCCCTATCCTTAGAACTTAGGATAAAATAATTATCCATACTTTATACTTTAAGGAATATTAATATAATATTCCTTTTTGGCTGAAGATCCATAGCTTATCCCTTTTCATTACCTTTTAGCCCCCCCTTTCCCTAACTTGTGGATTTTAGTCCCCCATACTCTTTTATCATGGTTGGTCTACACGCAATGATGCATTTTATATTAATGATAAGACATATACAAAAATAGGCTCACTGGACTTTAGTATCTAGGCTCTCTAACCTAATACAAAACATAAGCCTCCTAGCTTATAATAATTGGCTCACCAGCCTATAAAACACAACATATACAGAAAGACTCCCTAGCCTCAAAATCATGCACACTTAAGTTTGTTGCACGCGGTATCCTGGAATGTGCACACTTTATCATTTTAGTGCGCATTAAATTAGCACACTATACCATAGAAGGTGCATACAAAAATGATATCAAACAACTCACCAGCTTAAGTACATTTGCATTTACATTTACAATTGGATTCGGCCTAGGGGTATTACATTGAGGCCTTGGTAAACTTAGTGAATTCGCTCCAAAGTCATATGAATAATGTATCTACTCAATGCCAAACCACGATGGACCTTCTTGTTGAAAACATACATGGGTTTCAACAACTAAGGGGTGAGGTGGATGCAATTCATTATGAAGTAGTGGATCTAGGCTCTAGACTAGTGTCTACGGCTCTGTCAATCTGAAGCCCGACCATTTCAGAAGCAATGTCTTCACGTCTCCTTCCAGGAAAATACCCGACTTGAATTCATCCCTGGAATCTTCAAAAGGGGCATTGGATGAACCCAACCCAACAAATGCTTAAGCTATATGCTTTGTTTTATCATTTTGATACTAGAGACTTTTTATAGGATGTATAGTAGATTACTTAGTAGTTAGGATTCATAATCAAGAACTCTGGTTAGATACATGTTAATCAATACTATGTTACACCATGTTTTTGAAGTTTCTCATGCATTTTTTGGGCATTTTAAGGACTCTATCAGTGGCTTTACCACAAACGTTTTTGAATAAAAAATTTCTCTGAGTTTTATTAAAAAAAAAGAAGATAAATGCATACTAATAATTAATCTCTTAAAATTTAAATATCATAAAAATAATAATTTTTGAAAAACATTATAATCATTAAATTAATAATTTGATTATAATTATTATAATCAATAATAATTATTAGTTATTAATTTTTAAATAATGAGGATATCTAATAATTGAATTAACTTGTGATTATAATTATAAGAATAAATATAAAAAATAATAGGGATAATTAATAAACATAATGATATTATTAATTATTAATTATTAATTATTAATAGTTATAATAATAATAATAATAATAATAATAATAATAATAATAATAATAATAATAATAATAATAATAATAATAATAATAATAATAATAATAATCAACACAATATAGACCCTGTAACGATGCATCGAACATGTATAATACATAAGAGAGATACACACATGACACCAAAAAAACATCAATAAAAGTGCAATGAATTTTTAAAAGGAAAAAGGAGTTCAAAGTTTTTATTTTAATGTGTCTCAATAGCGAAGTTGTGAAATGAAATAACA
>ML785805.1:48848-59324 GCA_009831015.1 Picea engelmannii
GTTAAGAGGTTGGTTTAGTATCTAAATGATAGAATTTATTGAAACAAATTTTCACATTTGTAAATAATAGTTAGTTCTTATGTGTCACTATTTTTCCATATTTTTTAATGTTGATTTTATATTATTTTAAATTAATAAATTCAATAAAGACCTGAAATTACCAGGTCACATGTTATGACTAATAGGGAGTTGGAAAAATGAATATGTTTTTTTTATGCAACTTGTACCACCAAGTTTGTGAATATGAAGCTATAACCAAAGCAACCATCTGGTCCAACATGTAGAGGAAAATAGGTAGTCCCACCAATGTTTTTTGAATTTATAAGAATGGGCACATATTTTTATTACATAAATCATAACATTGCAAAACTCCCCTCACCTTTAGCATTAGGACCTATGTTTCAAAACAAAATATTTATAATTAAGACCTAATCTCTTCTCTTGGGTATAATCAAAGCCCCTAGGCCCATCCTCTTTGTAAAAAACTCCACTAATCCCCTTTACTCTCCCATCGAGGAATCTAATAAATACTCTACCATGGCCAATTATGTTGAGCGAAGAGTCATCACCAAGGTATACCATCCTACCATCATATTTCTCATACATTAAAAACAAATGTTGATGAGAATTCATATGGAAGAAGCTCCAGAGTTTATCTACCATGCACTATGGCCTACATGGTTTTCTAAACCTACAATAAAGTCATCTCCATCACCCTCTTGAGAATATTTTTTAGACTTATCATCATAATGCTTCTTATTCTTAGTTTTCTCTTCCTTACAATCCCTTCTGATATTCCAAACCTTTCCATAGTCCCAACATTTTTCCTTGGAATTTCCAGGAGACTTATGTCCCCCATAGGATTTGGATCCCCTTTTCTCTCTTCTCGCTTTTCTCCTTCGATCTTCCACAATAAACCAAGGCCTCATTGGTTGATTCATAAGATTTTTTCCTCACCTCCTGTGGGAGTAAATAGACACAACCTCATTAAGCACCAATGTCTTCAGAGTGTTTCCAATGGCCATTACTAGGTTGTCCCATGAATCTAGAAAATAAAACCAAAGGTCATACAACAATTTGCCTCATCCATCTTCACTCCAACTGAGATAATTTAGGTCACAATAGTATTAAATGCATTTAGGTGCTCATCTACAGAATCACCATCACCCATTCTCAAGGAATACAACGTTTTTCGTAGAAAAAGTTTATTAACCATGGATTTACCCTGATACATATCCCCCCAACTTATTTCAAAGAGTTGTTGCAGTTTTTTCTTTATAAATGTTCAATAATATTGAATCGACGAAGCAAAACCTGATAAGGATTCTTTCCTTTATCTCCAACACCACCCACTCTTCATCTATCATACCAAAGGGTTTAGTTCCATATACTACAACCCATATATCTTGATCTATGAGAAGATATTCCATCTTGAGCTTCCACAACTCAAAGTTAGTGTCATTAAACTTCTCCATTTATAATCTAGATGTTCTCGCCATTTCCCTATAACAATATTTCGTTATGCGCAAGCTCCCACTCAAACAAAGATTAGATTAAAAAACCTTGTCATTAACACCTGAATCCAAGGTGATCAACCCTTGATACCAAATGAAAGGAAGTAGAGGTGTGGAATATGCTTCGTACACTAATCTATGAGAGAAGAATGTGCATAAATTAAAAACATAACAATTACAAACAAATGAAATGAACAACAAATTGTTAACAACATGATATCCTAGGGAAAACCATTATGGGATTAAAAAAAACCACACTCTAAAGCACACTCAATGTATTATTCAACAACTAAGTGGTTACAATATTGAGTTTTTATGCTCTCAACAAGAGTGTTAAGTAGCATAATTCTATAAAAAATTCAGCATAACAGTAAGTTAAAACTTACTCTCACTTTTCTCTATTCCTAGCAAACAAATAAATAGGCATAAATAAAACCATAAATTGTTTATGGTTTTCCAAGTTAAAACTTACTCTCACTTTTCTCTAGACCTAGCACACAAATAAATATGCATAAATAAATCCATAAACCATTTATGGTTTTCCATTTTTACTTATTGGAAACCACCAACAGGTTGTTTTTTGCCGCTTCTCTCTTCCACTACAACACTGCGATATTATTTGCTCCACTACAACATTGCATTATACTCTGCTTCACTATAACACTATAATATTCTCTGCTCCACTACAACACTGAAATATTCTTTGCTCTACTATAACATTGCAAGCTCTACTCCACTACAACAGTACAATATTATTTATTCTATTGTAGCAATGCAAGATGTATAACACATTTGTACCCAAAAAAAATGGTTTAGTAATTTTTATTTGGACATAAATATCACAATTCATGATGTCAAGAACATCAATAATCAATTAATCAAAAACTCAATATTCATAGACATGATGTACTTGATTGTATGTAGCCGCTCATCTACTACAACATACATTGAGAAACTTATATAATTGCTATAGGTACAAATAAATCACTTAAAATAATTATCTAGAAACTTAACTTATTAGTCCCTGTCGTAGGCGTAGAGGAACTATAGCGATTGATAAATCGTTGACCTGGTATTAGATTGTGCATTGACCAAAAATATTTCCATATTGTCTATTGTTGGAACAAGGGAAGTGAAGACATCAATTTTAATATAATAAAAAGTATCATGTTTGTCAAGATTTGATTGGACAAAGGATTGGAGGTCTTATTGCAGCCTTCGCTATTCCCAATGTTAAATATCTTGACCTTTCCAAATTATTTGGTAGTATATGGTCTTTTTGAATTGTATATTTTATTATGCATTGGTCGACGGTGGATTAATGCTAGCATTAGTTCAAATGTCTCCCTTAGCATTTTTTGCTGGGTAGAATACATTCTCTACCATATTACTATGTTTGATTTTTTCTTTATTGTTGCATGCTTCGAGAGAACAGGTTTGCCACACTGCATATTTTCTTAAATACTTGCATAGGCCTACGCCCTTCGATGGTCTTGACAGTCTTAATTGTTTACCTAATATCTTTGGCAGTGTTAAATGATTATTGTATAGATGGGTTGCAATACAGTTTCGTTCATGGTCGACATCGCTGCTCGAGTGTTCAATCCTTGTTTGGTGCTTTGTTCCATGGTTCTGGTTCTTGTTTGATTCAAATTTGCAAAGTTGAGGTCTTGCAATTGTAGTTCAAGCTCTTCGTGGGTGTTCACTGGTTTGTTGTTTTTCAACTTTGCAAGCTGTTGGACCCGTTGTTGCGGTTTGCAGATTTTGGGGCTGAGCACTTGTCGTCCTTTGTTGACGGGTAAGTTTCCCTGTTGTTGTTGTTTTTCAATGGTGGCAGTCCCACCATCTTTGTCTATTCTCTAAGTTTCTATTCCTGGAAAGCATGCGTCTTTCAATGAAGATTCTGTTTGCAATGGATTTCTGTCATATTCAGGGTTAATATCTAGGTGTGGTTGCCCTTGCCAGATGCCACTGTCCATTCCTGGGTTATTGATTCAAATTGTGATCGAATAATTGACACCCTTTTGTTGAAAACAGATACAACACATATCCATTATGAACCTTTTCTTGCACATATAAGTAATTCAGGGTTGACTATCCATTCCATGCAAACGACATCAAATTTGAATAGACGTGGAATGCTTTTTTGAGAAAATGAAAGTCCTCCCAGTTGCGATATGGGAAAATAGGCCTTGAACAAAAAAAACATGCGTAAAATTCATGACAGTTGTGATGAGGCCATAGACTGCTTAGACAAAAAAATGTTATATCACAATTTGAAAAAAATTGTTCATCAAATTCACCTGACCTCTGATAAGGTCATAGAGGCCTTGAAAAAAAAATGTAAAGTAGTTTCTCAGAAACTGGGTGAAAGTGAAATTCATCCCAGTTGCCACCAACTCATCCTGTGCTTGGGAAAGAAATGTAGACTAAGTTACCACAACTTGAAAAATTTCATGCATGAGAGAAAAAAATACATTTCTACACTTCCTTTTAGAGAGAAACTCACATATCACAATGTAAAGAAATTTGTTCGTGCAGAACAAAGAATAAACAGGTGCGATTGCATATCCCAGAATGGTGATGCAACTGTATGACTTCGTGATCTACAAGCAACACCATGTAGTAGTAGCAATGAAAACCAGGAAACAATTTCTACGAATACTTCCCTGTGAAATAAAAATGCAAGAGAGAACTACATGAAACAACTGAATGACACTCCTTCCATTACATGTGCAATTTGTGAACAATTGAATTTTTCAAAAAACAGTAAGTCTTTCATGCCTGATTTGCAACCAGAATACCTCCTCTTGATAACCCAGGATAAACCATCTTCCAGTGCAAAAGTTTGTCTTCCATGCAAACGATCGCTTGAAAATGGAAAACTGCCACAGTTTGCAACCCCTGACCGAATAAGATGTAATACAACACTAGCAGATGTAAGTGCACTTACGAAACTCAAGGAGAGACTTGTGTCTCTGTGAATTGCATTTGCCCAAATCAGACCTTGGGGCTATAAATGAACCCAGATGGGCTTAACAGGATCAATTATCAATGTGCGTATTCATACAATCGTTGTGGCTCTGAAAAGACGCTTGTGATACAAAAATACCTATCAGACAGGTAAAGTGAGTGTGCATGTTGTTATGAAAGCATTAAAGGAATTATGTTCCAGAGCCCTGTACAAAGCAGAGAACATTTGTATAAATGCCAACTGGAACAGTGTTCTCGTAGAAGAACATGGCAACTATGCAGATACTCTTGAAAATCCTAGTGATTTTGATTCAAGCGATGAATCAGACAATGAAACAGTTGTTGAAACATTGGTGCATGGATTCATTGATTCACAGTGCATTCGTGACTTGCAAGACAAAATTGTCGAAATTGCACCTATCGAGGGGCAGCGTCCACTTGGAATATTCAAGGACAAATTCATTGAGGAAATGAACTTTCCAACACTCTTTTATGGAGATCCACGTGGCACTGATATTGCAGAACGATTCGGTTATCATAAAATAGTCCGATGGGAGCTGCTACATTCAAGAGGTTGCTTCTCCTATCACATAACAAATTTGTTTTTCAAGACAATGCGCATAATAATAGAGCAAGTTTTGTCCTGCATGTGGGTCCGAATAAGAAAAGGCCAATTACAAGGAAGAAAGTTGTTCACGAAGGATGTGAATTACAAAGTTAACCTAGAAAAAATTCTTAAATCTGATATTGGATACATAGATTTCAAAAACATCTGCACCTCTCATGACTATTTGCAACAAAACAAAAAAATTATTTTTGCAATGATCAGGGAATTAGGCCCGCCAACATTTTTCGTCACATTACAAGTGCAGAGCACTGCTAGGATCCATTGGTGGCTAAGGTATTTGACCTACATAAGAATAGGAAACATAAAAAGGAAACTGATACACTGGAAAATAGCGATATTGACTACCTCATAAGAAAAGACCCGGTGGCATGTACTCGCTACTATAGACCTAGAATAAATTCTTTGAGACAATTGATATGCCATGATGAAACATTTTTTGGAAAAATATCAGACTACTTTTTTGTCACTGAATTCTAGAATAGGGAAAATGAACATGACCATGCACTGTTGTGGATAGAGGATGCACCAGTGTATGGAGCCGATAACAATTCAGATATCGAACAATTTGTGGATAAATACATAACATGCAACATAGATCATTTGGATCCATAACTTGTGAAAGTCCATAGACATTACCATAGAAGAAGTTGTAGAAAACGAAAAAAATCACATTGCATATACAACTTTCTCGTGCCGTCAATGAGAGCTACAAGAATCATAGAGCCAATTAGTGTAGAGGAAAATGTTGTTGTTGAGAAATCTAAATCCTTGTTCGCATTTCTAGAAGAAGGGGGATTTGACGAAATGATGATCTTTGATGCTTTTTTGACACAAGTAAATCTTTCAGAGGATGAGTACATCCAAGCCATACAATGTACACTTAGGCAACCAACACTTTTCCTTAAACGGAAACTCTCCCATATTTGGAACAACAGTTTCTCCAAGGGTATGCCAGTTATGTGGAAAGAAAACACAAATGCTCAATACGTGCTGAATGCATATGCTGCAACATCATATTGTGCCTCGTATATGACGAAGATTGAAAAATCTATGACAAGTGCATTCAGAAAAATACACAAAGAACATGAAAGAAGTCATATTGATGCCATACAAATGATACACACACTTGGCAATACATTGCTTAATCTTCAACAAATGTCTTCTCAGCAAGCAGTTCACATCACACTTCCATTGCCCCTCACTTGTAGTTCAATAAAATGTGTCATCATAAACACATCTCCACTTGAAAAATGCACATTTGTCCTTAAACCATCGGTTTTGCTGCAACAAGAGCCCGACAATTCAGAGGATGTGGTATGTCGTTCTATTATTGGTTATTACATCCAGCGTCCATCTCCTATTAGGCATATCTTCTTAGCAAAATTCGTATCGCATTACAAAAAAAATGGTGGACCCATATCAAAAATAAAAAAACCCTCTGTCATACGATTTTTCAAATACAACAAACATTGTGACTATGAAAACTATTGTAGAGAAAAACCATTGTTGTACGTTCCGTTTGATGAAAACGAAGAGACATTAATGCATAACTTTTGTACATGGGAGGCTGTGTATGTTGCGTCTGAGACTATGGTGCACATCAATGAAGCTAGATTTACCTACAATGTTAATCCAATATGGGGCGATCTAGAGGTTGCACATAATGACCTAGAAAACCCTGGCGATCATGATGACACATTCAGAGACCCAAAAACAACCAGAACTTCTTCCGAGTCCTATGAATTACAAGGAGATTTGCCTCATCCTCCAACGGATGGAAGTGAAAAATGTATCAATCTTGGTTTTCAAGGTACAAAACATCCTTTCCTAATTGAAAATAATGAATACCACAGAATAAGACATCTGTTGAATCGTGAACAACAAACAACTGTAAAGGATATTTCTCTTAAAAAATGCTTGAACTTGAACAGTCCAGTGCACGTGTTCCTTACATGCGAAGCAGGAAGAGGCAAGACATTCACAGCAAAAGCGTTGTTCCAAATGCTTATACGAATCTATGATTCAAACAATTCCTCTGATCCTATGAAACCAAAGGGCCTAATAGTTGCATACACAGGAAAAGATGCATACAATGCTGGTCTAACAATAGTCCACTCTGCATTTTTAATGCCTTTTAACAAGTAACAGTTTCTTCCACTTAGCAAGGAAATGTTGGATACATTATTTAAGCTTTATGAGGAACTCCAACTTGTCTTTATAGATGAAGCATCTTTGATTGGGAGTCGGTTCTTGTATTCCATTGACAACATACTAAGAAGCATAAAACATGTGCAGACGAAATTCTTTGGAAACATTGAAACGATATTCTATGGGGATCTTTACCACGCACAACCCATCCAAGATTCTTTGATATTTGAACAACCGACGGTCAACATGGAAACAATCACCCATGATTTCTGGAGAGACTATTAAATGCTTTGAGTTGCATACTACAATGTGCCAAACAGATGAAACATTCATTGCAATTCTGAATAGAATTTGCACCAACAACCAAACTGACCTGACCCATATCAATTTGAGATGCTTATGGCCTACACCAACAGACCCAACATTTCCTTACCTATTCTACAAAAATAAGGATTTTTCAAACCATAACAACCACATGCTCTCCCTAATGCTTGGCGATGATATCATCATCAATTCCATTGACCTGGAAGAAGACAAGCATGGAAATCTGCCATGGCATGAACATTCAATCACTTTACCTTTACATCTTGTCCGCAAATTAGAAATTTTGGTTGAAATATATGCCTGCAACTATGATTCACAGGATGGCTTGGTGAATGGTGTAGATGGAATACTGAAAGGCTATACCAAGAAAGAAAAAGTGGATGTCATTTGGATTAAGTTCCATGAACCACTTATAGAAAAGCGATAAGCAAGAAAGTTGTCTTATCTATATAATTCAAATATTGGAAGCGATTGGACACCTATTTTGCAAACACCAAAGCCAATATCAACATCAGCAAAGACAGGTCAATGGAAGATTCGAAAATAGTTTCCGATTAAACTTGCATGTGCACGTATAGTCCATAGATCACAAGGACTAACACTTGATAAAGTTGCTTTTCAGCCTGCTGGAATTCAGATACATGGATTTGTCTACACAACACTGTCCCGTGTTAGAAGCATAGAGTCCTTGTATTTACTAAGTCCTCTCACAAAAGATAACTTCAAAGTGAAACATAAATTTGATATCTAAATGAAACGACTGAGGACCCCTGCAAAATGGCAACTGCATTATGATTACCAATCCATACAAACAAATTCATTTGTATCAATTCTCTCACTTAACACAAGTGGCTTAAATGCACACATGGATGATATACTGAATGACTATGATATAATGCAATCCAATATTCTATGCTTGCAAGAAACACACATGGCATTATGCACGTAGAACAAACAATTCCCAAATCACAATTGCATATCAAGTTAAATTACACATGGGGTCATGATACTGCTGAAAAAACATCTACCAATTTTGGACCATATACATATCGAAGAAAACAATGTTGAGCTGGTGCTTGCAATTTTTTTTTCTCATGAAACAGAAGTTGCAATACTGAATCTGTATGTTGCTCCCCATGCATCATTCTCCAACATAGTACATGTTATTTCCAATGCATTGACCCATTTCCATCAGAACGGACCCATTGTACTTGTAGGAGACTTCAATATCGATATGTTGCAAAATACTGGCAGAACAAAAGTATTGGAAAACTACATGTGCAAATACAGTCTCCGCTTTCTTATGAACAACACAATCCATCTGCAAAATGCACTAATTGACCATGTTTGGTCCAATGTGCCCATTCCTCAATACAATATGTTTGTCTTAGATACATATTGATCTGATCATGATACAATTGGTATTGCACTTGAATTATGACATATACATCAAAGTTATTGCAAACTTATATTTGTATGTTTCAAAGAATATCCGTATCTCTGATTTGTACACACATCACTCTAGATGGTGTTCTACTTGAATTATAAAATTTACATTGTGAAAAAAAAAAAAAGGTACATCCTCCCAAAAACTATTTCTAACTCTATTCAATGTATTCTATTTTTTTCTTGTATATGTACATAGTACTTTCCTTTTTCTTAACACATGAACTTATGTTCATATCCGTTTTTCTTTGTACTTTTCTTCATAGAAATAGATGGGAGAAGCAGAGGACGCAAAGAACTCCTACCCACACATGTAGACCAAACTATGCAAAGGTGCACCCTTTTCTTGCCCGTGTTCCACAGTAAATAGTTTTTCGTTTACATTCTCTGTGTTTGTCAAAATTATTTGCAGCTACGTTTTTTTGGTTTTTTTTGTTTTGCGCGTAGAGGCAACTACTCTGCACATCTGCCATCCAATAGATGCAATGTTTGGTCGGCCACCTCACAAGTCCACTTGTGAATTTCTATATCGCCCAACCATAACAGCTATTCGCAGGACAGGAAACATTAGAGGCATATTGAGCAGCTCGCAAGTGTGTGATCCAAATAATGGCATCTAAAATCTCAGCCACCCTGCAAGTCCACCTATCAAATTGTATATCGCGGAACTGTATGTGCTATTTGTAGAACACGGAATAATAGAAGGCTTTATTTTGACCCCTCCTTCTCGAGAAACCGCAAGTATGGAATGCGATATGGGTACATGGTGTATAAAATCTGATGTCGATACTTAATAAAGGTACATATCTAATTTTTCCTTGTTTCTACACACACCAGTCTGGTAACCACAGAGTTTGTGTTGCACATAAATTATGAAATATGCACTAAGATTTGGATGGAGCCAAGTCTGCAATCCAAATAAGTGGGTAAGTATGGAATAAGGGATCTGTGCATATTTGATATGTATTTCTCATTTTTGGGATCCTTCCAGCCCTAGAGTAGAATGTTGAGCTAGCCAAAACGCAAACCCACTTGTCAAATTATTGTCATAAGCTATTTGTAAGTAACCTAGCAATAGAGCCCCATTTTTTACCCCACCAGCTCGAGAACCCGCTATTTAGAAACTATCAATGGTATATAAAATATAAGTCAACCCGCAAGTCCCCTTGTCTATTTGTATATCACGGAATTGTGTGTGCTATTTGTAGAAAACCAAACAATAGAGGCATTTTTTTTAGTCCGCCCGTCCAAGAATTTTCCATCCTGAAAGTGGCAAAGTATGGAATGACATCCATACATTGCTTCGCTAAGCAATTCCGACTCATGCAGCCTCAACATTGTAAACTCATCAATTTCATTATGCACTTTCACACTTGGTCTTTCCTTCCTTGCTTGCTCTTCCTCGTGCCCGTCACCTTCGCATATCTGCATAATAAGAAATAG